>JAEANM010029909.1:0-10103 GCA_017656035.1 Myanophis thanlyinensis | reverse complement strand
GGTGCCGGAAAGCACAGCCACTCGGTCTTAGCTGGGTTGAGCTGAAGTCTGTTAAGCCCCATCCAACTCCGCACAGCTTCGAGGCACCGGCCCATCACTTCAACAGCCTCATTGGGGTGGTTTGGGGTGGAGATGAACAGCTGGGTGTCATCAGCATACTGATGGAAGCTCACCCCAAAACCACGGATGATCTCACCCAGTATATCAGGACTATTAATACAGTGAGCAGGAATTGTATGGAAAATCTTCAAAACTATAGCAAGCTAATGTTTCAAAGAGTTTCAAGTCAGATTGGACACAAATATGAATTCCCAAACAACCCAAATAGCAATCTTCATAGGGATGTTTCAGAGGCCCGAATTTCCTTCCCATGTTACCATTAATTTTGGATAGTTTTAGAAAAGTAGCATCAAATTATGTAATCATATGTTGATTGCTTCTTAATCACTAGGAAAAAAAACATAAAGCATTTTTTTTATCTTTCTTTGCATAAGAAAAAAAGCTAGAAAAGATAATACACTTTCATGGTTTTAACACTGGCGGGAAATACGTCTTGTTCCACTTTCAACAGTTCAGCTTTCATTGTGGTTCTTCAATTAGAGAGGAGGGTGGTTTCATATTCCTTCCATTTCTTTGCAGAGCGTGTCAAATTTTTCAACTTTCAATTTCCAAACATTAGGGATACTCAAAAAGTTATGATATGCCTTGGGGACTGTAAAGATATTTTGGTTACTTTGATATAATTGAGATGTGCTTGGTAAGTAGCAACATAAATATCATAACTTTTTAACATTTTGTTTGTTTCATTTGTGCATCTTTGTACCAAGATGCAGTTTCCTAAAAAACAATAACCACCCTACTAATGCTGTGCAAAAAAAAACCCAAAACAGATACGCCCTTATTTTTTTCACTGTCATTGCTTTTTCTCTCATTGCCTTTTAAAAATATGTCAGAAAAGGAATCCTCTGGGACATACATAAGAAATGGAAAGTAGGCTACAACAACACTGTGAAAATGCAACACCAAATAATCCAGATAAAACTATGAGATGAATAAACAAGTGATATATTTGCATCAGAAGAGCCTGCTCTGCTTAAGTACAAGAGATAGGTACTTCCTGGAGATTTTCAGTCATCCAGGTCATGGTTGTTTCAAAGGTGCTTTTTCAAGAGACAACTGGGCTTTCTGGGTTTTCTCTGAAGACATTTCACTTCTCATCCAAGAAGCTTCTTCAGCTCTCTCTGAAGAAGCTTCTTAGATGAGAAGCGAAACGTCTTCAAAGAAAAACCAGAAAGTCCAGTTGCCTCTTGAAAAAGCACCTTTGGGACTTCCTGGACAATAGGAGTAATGACTTGTGAAAACCCTTTCCTTGCTTTTCTCTTTAAGGAGAAAAACCCTCCCTTGTGGGCTGCAGCTGTGTATGTGTAGACCCAGAAGTAAGTTACAGTCCATTCATGGCAGAGTTCTGTTTTCATTCGTTTTCTTTGATCGTTGGTTGCCTTGAACTGTTTTAGGCTTGTCTTCCTGCTGAGAGTCAAGGCAGGGAAGACTGGATTAGGCACAGAAGGAATTCTTCATTACCGACCACGGGCTGACTTTGCAGGCCAGACCAATTTATATAGTTTGCAATTTCAGAAGGACTCAGACTCACTCAAGCACAGATTTTAAGGATGTTGAACATGAAGTTGCAGAGCCATTGTCAACAACATGCATCCCTTTTGAGGGGTGGATGAGGAAGAAAATAATTGCTTTTAAACCACTTCAGACCATTTGTTCATTTAGCTATGGAGTCTGTATGGAAACAGGCAGCGATTTCCAAGATGTCAGTTGATATCATCCATTTCTATAAACCTCCTCCTTTACACCAATGTTTGTGTGACCGTTAAAAGTCTCACTAGGAATCCTGGGTAGCATTGCTTGTTTGCTTTTTCACTAGACTAGATTGATCTTACCCACCTTGGCAGCCATTTTGCAAAGATGTTTGGTACGTACACAAAATTTGAGGTATCACAGCCCCACCCCAGATTGCTTAACCTTGTGGGGGCAGACATTTCCTTTTCACCATACACAATATTTTAAAACTAGTCAGTGTCTTGTAATCCGTTTCAGGTTTTATTGATGTATAGATATTGTGTTTGTTTGAACATTTTAGCCGGCTCATTAAGGAAAAGCTGGATAAAATATTATTAATAGCAACAATAGTGGCAGCAGTAACAGCATCTGGTGAGAAATTTTAAATTAGTTATTAGCAATGCAGTTTACTGCCAGGGAGATCTATGTGGCAGATACTGTACATGATGCACTGACATATTTTTCCCCCATAGCCAGAAGAGAATGGGAGCCATTTATAAAGTTTTGTTTTTCTTTTAGTGAAGAAAAAGAAAGATGAATCCCATGATAAATTTGTTTATCTGCACAGGGAGCTATTTAAAAAGAAATAAGGAAGAGGGGGCTCAAATACCATGCTTGAGCAATTTGTCATTTAAGAATTTGCTATTCCCCTCTCGCTTTGCAGAAGAAAACAGCGAGACCAAAACCTGCTTATCATGTTTGGTTGATTTCTGGGTTGTGCTAAGCCATCATATGGTCTGTTAGATTATGCCTTAGTGCGATGTATGCAACTGGTGGCTTCTAAATCTAACTGCAATATGTTAGTTAAAGCTTATTAGGAAACAAACCACCATACTTGAATGCAGTGAACAAAATCAGCTTATTTGTATGAACTGCAGAGTAGTCTTAAAAAGTGCCTTTACAGATGCAAACCCAGCAGGTTTGATGGTCTTAACTGTCAGATAAGAATACATATTAACATTTTCCATGTTCCAAGCTGTAATTTTTGATCTATGCCAGGGGTGAATAACCTCTGACCCCAGAACTGCATGCTGCCCACAAATACTTTATTGCAGGGGTGTCCAATCTTGGCAACTTTAAGGCTTGTGGATTTCAACTCTCCAAAATTCCCAAGCCACCATGGAATTATGGGAGTTGAAGTTCACAAGTCTTAAAGATCTCAGAGTTGAACAACCCTGCTTAATCCTTGAAGCTTCTTGACAAAGACTATGGAAAACTGGCAGCTTAGTTTCCACCCTTTTGACATAGGGATACAATAGTGTATCATGATGCAATAAACATATTGCATATCCTAATGTAATAAAGGCATAATATATTTAAAACTATCCCTTTACAACTCATCCCAAACTCAGCCCTCCACACCAATGTGATGATGCTATTCCTCCTTATGAACGTCAATTCCTTCCCCATGTTATACTTAGTCTTAGCCCGAAAAGGTTGCCCATTTTCTATCTACACCATAGCTGTGTACAAGACTGCAGGCTATAGCAGTTAATTCAGATACAATTTCTAGGAGCTATGTTTTAGATTGTTTTGGGCTATGACCTTGCTTCCTGTTTCTGTGGCAAGGGCAAGTATCCTGATTGGTTGTTAAACTCCTATGTCTCTATGAGTCATGATTCAAATTTGGTTGAAGCTTTTGTCTATTTAAGCACTGTGTTAATTTTGATTTTGCAGCCTCCATTGGTAGCACTAAATTGCAATTCATTTTACAAGAAGTTTGGTAAATAAATCATAATTATTACACTATTAATAATAATTATGAATGATTACATTATTTAGCATTATCGCCATCTTTATAAACTAGACAGTAGAGAAGCCTATATAGAACTTATACTAATTTATAAGAACGTAATAATTTAAGTTATAAAACTTAATTTAATTAAACAAATTTAGTTATTGCTGTAATATTTTTTTTCTGTCTGGAATTTGGAAAACAACTTTGGAGAAAAATTTACAAAGTGTATATAATAACATTAGATTCATTGTCAGAGTCCCTCTGAGCTCTTACAACAATGAGAATTAATAACACAGTATGTAAAGATATTCCTTGAGGATGAAACATTGAGAAGTAATCATTACAAGGACAAGATGGCTGATGGATAACTCAGCTGTAGGGTGTTTACTCTGAGGCAGATAGCCCACCACAAGTAGAACAAGAGTGATTGTCAGAAAGCTAAAGTGATATCTTTAAATCTTTTAAATCTTTTAAAATTCTGAAGAAAAAGGTAGTTTAGAGAACTGATTAGAACTAAAAACTGAATGGGAACTTTTAACAGAGTAATGCTAGTTACTGATATTTAGACTTGGAAAAGTAGTAAGTCTGCAACTTCCTTCATTTTCTGCACTTTGAACAAATGATGTTTATAGGCTGCCTGAAAACATAGAAAGAAATAGCTATTTCACGGAGAGTATTTGTGAGTGCCCATCCATAATAGGGCCTGTTATATTTAGCCTCACTATGCTGGGTGAACCCAGATGCTGTGGTTTATAAATGATGGCTTGGGTTTAGCATCGCACATTAATCAAATCTGTGGGTATGGTTTACGGTTCCAAGTTGCGTTTATAAATCAATATTTATGTGATGTGTGAAACCAACCATTTTTTCATTGAGAAGTTTTAAAAGTATGGGAAGCTGGCCTTTTGGGAATTACGATAGCATTCCCAAGCTTTTATTTGCATGCAGGCTGATTTGTTTTGCCCTGTGATTTGGGGTCATTTTATATGTGCTGTGGCTGTGTTTTCATCAGTTATGCAGACATGAGAATAACATTGACAAGCTCCTGAGGAGGAAAAGGGGCATATGGAATCAGTCTTTTCAGGTGTACAATTTTCCTGATGGTATTCTCTGTCAATTTTTCCTTTTGCAAAATTAAGGTCAGAACTAAGACTGAAATTCTTATTTCTGAAAAATAAGCGTGAAAAGGATGTTTTTATTGTCTCTTTGCATTTTTATATTCTCTTACCCTGGTCACAAATGGAATCTTTTCTCCTTATTATTCAACCATTTAATATTTGTAAAATCAGCATTGAGCCTTAAAAGGCAGAACTGGCCTCCCGGAATTTTTTTCCTATTCCTCTGATTTTCCACAGCAATTACCTTGTCAGTATCTGCGTCTAGGCATATTGTAAAAACAATATGCCCAACAGAGTTATCAAGAGGAATCTGATTGCTGTGACTTTGCATTTGATAACACAATTTTGCTTTGCATAATTCTCCCTGATTAGTGATACAAGAAGAAACTATCAATCTGAGAGATGACTTTTTGTCCGCTAGCTCTTTTTAGAAAGGAGAAATATATCAGTGAGATCACTTGAAAGGATCACTGTATTTTAGTAGTGAATTGCTAAGAAGCCCATAAATCTACAAAAGCTGTCGACACAGTGGAGAGAAAAGCCGCTGGTAACTACATGATACCTTTGTTTGAAACAAAAGAAAAGCTGCAATAAATAAATTAAATTCAGAGGAGTAATATTGGATATACCTCAGTGCAGCTTTTAGATCTTTATACAAAAACTTTTGTGCTTCAAGGTCTCAGATTTGGTGCTTGATCAATATTTCCACACACACACAAAAAAAGCTAGCAGATACATTATCTCTCAGATTGATAGTTTCCTCTTGTGTTACCAAACAGGGAGAATTATGCAAAGCAGAATTGTATTATCAAATGAAAAGCCAGATGTTTATGAAGTGCAACTGAGGGAATTCAATCTCCTACTGCAGGGGTGGGCAATTATGGCTCCTTCATGACTTGTGAACTTCAACTCCCAGAATTCCTGAGCCAGCATGGAGCTAAAGTCCACGAGTCATGAAGAAGCCATAATTGCCCACCCCTGTCCTACTGCATGCACAATGTTTTAAGGCATCTGGGGAAGGGGAACTTGAACCAATTGTGAACTATGGCCTAATTTCAGAAGCAAAATCAGTCTTTCATTTCAATCATTGTTGTAGAAGTAGGGTAAGGCAGAAGAAATGCACTATCTGGTGCTGGTAAATGCAAGAACTGGGTTATGCCTGAACTCACTAGGCAGAGAAGAAAGAAATAAGTGGGATGATGTCTCAACCCAGCATATCAGGCATCCGATCAAGTATTATACATGAGCAATTGCATGCACTTCTGGCCCACATGTATTCCATACGTATTTTTTCTTCGGTCTACAGCATTAACAGTATGAATGTGTGCGTATGAGTCCTTCCATTAATTCTAGGAGGAGTTTATATCTATTTCCTGGAAAGCTATAGAAGGGTAGTAAATTGAAATTTTTTTATTAGAATCCACATTCATCCGTAACCCCAAACTGCATTACATTCTTCATTCCATCTGGCTTCATGTGAATGACACATTCTTTTGATTGCCACTTAGATGCAGAACAGGATCACTTGTACCTGTTTTGCAAATAATCATATTTGGTATATCCACTTACAAGAACTATTGCTCAGGCTGGTAGTCTTCTTTCTTTTTTTTTTCTGAAAAAGGATATGGTTGAGCTTGCCCACCCACACATTGTTTAACCTACTGGGAAGAAAATTTGAAAGAGTAAATTTATGCAAGAGATGTGTTAGGATTCCAACATGTTCTCTTTGGGCCACATCTCAGCTTTCTCTGTTAGGCTGTGTAGCGATGCCAGATGACCGGGATATATAACAACACATGGGGGTGATACAAGATGTAGGGCAAGGGGCTATAATGGGGCAAATATCATTCTCCTGCTTGATACTTTATGGCCTTGCATCATCCCATGTATTCTTGTGCAGCTTTTTCATTCACCCTATGTATTGTTGTTATTGTTGTTGTTGAAATGTCTTGCATAGCTTCATATGCTTTGGAGATGCTGCATATCAGTATGCTAGGCACATGCTCTGTAGAGAAATGGTAATGGAAAAGCTCAACAGGGCTCCTGCTTCTGAGTCTGTCAAGAACCACTTAGGCACATTCATTAAAGCAAACAGCCTACTGCTTCTGCTCGCCTTCGTACGCTTAACAACGGTGGCTGCAGCCTGAAAAAGACCTAAAGCAAGGTTTCAGTCAGTCTAATAGGTGAGCTCAGTCGTCGTTTCTCTGCTTCTCCTACTCCATTCTGCTTTGAAGTTCACCTCTCCTGATTTTCCTCCATAGTAGAAGGATCCATAAATGAATAAAAAGGACATATGCCGAAAGCAAATCTTTATTTATTTGTAAAGCCCAAGGACGCAATATGTTTGAATAAGCTTTTGTTCCAACTGAAGAGATAAATTGATGGACCCACAGAGGGATAGAGTGAGTCCCCAAAAGCTGATAAAAACAAAACAAAACTCGGAATAATTGTAAGAAAACAGCAGCGATCAAATTTATCTTTTTTTCCTGGTTTAATTTGAGGTTGCCTAAAGGTAGAGACTAAAAGGAAAGTTGTTCCCTTTGCTTTTAGAATTATGGTACATATAACCTCCGAACCATAACCAAAAATGAATGTTGCCACTCAGGGAGGATTAATACTTTATTAACTTTGGGAACTGGAAATCTTCAGTAAATTGCAAGAGGTTGCATGTATAGTGAAGGCCTGTGGATCACCATTCTGTTTAGATGTGGCTTGTTCTGTCGTATTAAAAACACTGTACACTTACATGAGTTCATTTAGTGACAGTACGATGGCACTGAAAAAAGTGACTCGTGATCGTTTTTCATATTTACAACCATTGCAGGATCCCCATGGTCACACGATCAAAATTTGGATGCTTGGCAACTGGTTCATATTTATGTTGGATGCCATATCCTGTGGTCATGTGATCACCTTTTGCGACCTTCTGATAAGCCAATTCAATGAGGAAACCAGATTCACTTAACCATGTTACTAACTTAACTGTAGTGATTCAATGAACAACTGTGGCAAGGAAAGTCATAACATGGGGCAAAAGTCACTTAATAATCATCTTGCTTAGCAACAGAAATTTTAGGGTCAATTGTGGTCATAAGTCAAATACTACCTGTATAGCAAACAGGTAGTAAGACCAAATCTGCCATAATGGGAGATACTATGTGTGAGGTTTCCATAATCCTCCTGTTTTCTTGGGAAGAAAATGTCCATGATTATAATTTATGATTAGCAGGAAAAGTATTGAATAGATTTAGCTTTCGTATTTATGCCCCAAATACTCAAAATTGTTTAATACTTGATAGAAATAGCATGGAGAAACTTGTTCAATGTTGCGTTTCAATGTAACCTTGCCTCCCTCTGGCATGTCACAGATTTAATGTGACATGATAGCAGTGTTCCAATATCTCAGGGGTTGCCCCAAAGAAGAGGGAGTCAAGCTATTCTTCAAAGCACCTGCGGGCAGGACAAGAAGCAATGGGTGGAAACCAATCAAGGAGAGAAGCAACTTAGAACTAAGGAGAAATTTCTTGACAGTTAGAACAATTAATCAGTTGAGCAACTTGCCTCCAGAAGTTGTAAACATTCCAACACTGGAAGTTTTTAAGAAGAGATTGGACAACCATTTCTCTGAAATGGTATAGGGTTTCCTGCCTAAGTAGGGGGATGGACTAGAAGACCTCCAAGGTCCCTTCCAACTCTGTTATTCTGTTATCTATCTGAGCCTATACTTAGAGTGTATGCATGCATATACACACGATTAGTATCCACATATGGTAGGCTCCATAGAAATATGATTCAGTGCAATATTCATTTGTTTCAGTGGCAACATTTTAATCCATAGGAGAATGGTCATCCACTTCCCTGTACTGTGGTCCATTTATTCAACAATACTAGCGTGGGAGAAAAAAAAAAACCCTCTGAAATTAGTTCAGCCATCCAGCACTGATGAGGACAATCTTCTCAAACATACTTTATCCGTTAGTGTGTTGCTTTGCCCCAACCTATTCTTACTTACTTTTAACTTTGTTTGTTTCTCATTTTCAGGGAACTCTGATCTAACCGTTGAACCTGGGAGCTTTTGAAAACCATCCTGTTTCTGACAGTCTGAATGACTGTTTGCTTCCAACAGTAGCCTATGTCCCTAGATAGCTAAGGCAGGCTCTCCAAGAGCAAATGATGCATCATTGCATATGTCAGGCTGAATTAGAAAGCAGGCTCATCACATTATACTCAGAGTTGGAGCTGGCAGCTCCTGTGTCCTAGAGTCACTTGATCTGGGCTGTCATACTCCCATCTCCATCACTCCAGCCATGGGAAATCTCCCTAGACAACATACGGACAATAATGCTTAGTAATGAAGTTGCTGTGAGGAAATGGTTTCTTGGCACTGGCCGCCACTAGCTGTTCTATTAAGTTGTCTTATGGTGTTATGTAGTTGAAGGCATTATTTATGCTGCTATTTATTTCTGCTGGTGTTAACCTTATGTGCTCATTGATTGGTACAGCAGCTTATTAGTATATATTGAATAAGCATAAAAAGGAATAAAACAAAGTTAAATATCTGTGTCTGTTTGGGAGGGGCCCTAGGTGATCCCACTTATTTTATTATCCTTGTTGTTAGGATGATATGAATGTCATGTGATTTGAGGATGACAGAAAATGGAATCTTTAGTACTTTTCTGATAGATTCCTTAGAAATATTACATAATGTTAAATGATGAAGAAATATTTCATCCAAGGTAATTTGATTGGTTATGTGAATGAACTGAAGCTTTCTTCCTATAGTTGGTTTGCTTATCAAATTCATATCCCTCCTTTGGACTCATTTATAAAAAATAATATCTTGATAATATCTATCAAATGCTGCAACTGAAAATACTACAGAGCACTTCAATACAATGGAACAGCAATAAGATGTAAAAAAACAAAAAGTCAAGTAAAATGCACCAAATAAAGAAAAATATTAATTGATTAGTATATATATATATCTGCTGAACTGTAGAATATGTATATTTTAATCTAATGAAATTAAATTGTCTGGTGTCACATTTAGGAACCAGAGGAAGAAATTGTGAGCATTGAATTGTTGTATGACAGTGCTGATTATTCAACAAACATAGCAACATAATAACAATTCGAGGCTGTCTCTTGCATGGGAACAGTGGAAAAAGTAGCAAAATACTGAAACACACAGTATAAATTGTGTGATAAATTTCTTTGATAAAAGTATTAATTATATTTGGTTAACCTCTTTTGTTTCTTGTCTTTGTTAGGTACCTGTGCTAAGGCCCATGGATTTAATGGTGGAGGCAACTCCCAGAAGAGTCTTTGCAAATGCACATACCTATCACATCAATTCCATCTCTGTAAACAGTGACTATGAAACCTACATGTCAGCA
>JAEANM010029908.1:0-10103 GCA_017656035.1 Myanophis thanlyinensis | reverse complement strand
TTGAACCTGGGTCGCCTGCATCGTAGGCAGATGTCTTAGCCTCTAGGCTACAGACTCAGCTCCCCTTCAGCAGCCTTATAAAATACAATATAATTTTTCATAGATTTTCATGGGTACAGGTATGCAGGACTAGGGTGTGTTAGGGTCTTTTCCTGTGTAAATTTGAGAGTACAACGTTTCAGTGAAGTCCCACTCGCCACCCTCAGGCTGGTGCCTTCTGCTTCATGCCAGTGCAACTGCTAGCACTGGCATGAAGCAGTAGGCACCAGCCTGAGGATGGCGAGTGGGACCTTGCCGAAACGTTGCAAAGATACTTCTATTCTTACTAAAGATTACATTTCATATAATACATTGAGGGGGATTACATAAATTAGCAATAATTTGTTCCAATCCCAGCTTCTTTACTTCCCCTCCCCTCTCATTTCCAAGAAAACTATAATACTTTGCCTAGCCTAAAATCACATCTTGCTCTGATGCAAGGACTGCTCACTAACCATGTCCCAAGTACATGTTCACATGCCTGTAATTCAGTGTTAGTCTGCAGGAGAGCTAAAAATGCTACTACCTGAAAATTGTGTTTTCCTTAAAATGCTGCTTCAAGTTGTGTGCAAGCAATACAGGGTGTGCTCATGTACACTGGGGAAGGCAGCCTGAAATGATGCATTCTGGATGGTATGCTGATGGTACCAACTGATTGTGCTCCTTTCCTATCTGTTGATCCCTTGATCTTTTCATACAGCTCTTTTACATAAATGCAAGACTGTATTTTTTTAAAAAACAACGGATTGATCAACTGGTTAACAGAAAGTGAAAAGCCTTGAAATTAACCACTCAGATTCTGTAATTGGAAGCATAACAAAAAAGCACTAGGATCCATTGTGGTGCTCCCAGGAAGAAACCCTGTAAAAGTTCCCACCACCACAAATTACAATTGGTTCTCATAAACAGTGATATTTATCTGTATAATATATCTGATATATTCAAATATCTTATATCTGAATAAAGCAGAATTTCTGAATAAGATGTAAGGAGTAAAGAATAACTGGACAGGTCTTTTGCTGAGCAGTGTTAAGTATTTAGTTCACATCTTTAGGCCTTAAAACCTGGAAGTCATCCAGAACTATTCAATCAGATGCTTTAGAAACCTCTATAGTCTAAGACAGACTTTCTCAACGTTTGCAATACTACAAGCCCCCTAAATCTTTCTTTCTTTACATTCATCTGCTAAAGTTGTAATCTTAAAAAAAAAAGAGTTTGGCAATCCTCTCATGAATAAAATCAAACAAATAATATATAATACATTAATAAGTAAACCAGAAAACTTCTGTGATTGTTAGATAGTTTTCACAAATGGCTAGACCTGTGGGTTTAATCATCTCATAAAACGATAGGCTTTGTATTTCTTTGTTGCCTCTGGAAACCCACTTCAGCTTCTCTAGGCAAAGTGGGATTGTAGAAGCACTGCTGTTTCTAGAAAAACAACTAAAAGCTCTTTATCCTAGGGATATCTAGAATGACCAGTTTTCAGTAAGAAATGAAGTGAAAATGGTTTGAGTTTGAAAGTCCTTCTGTTAAAGGTTGTATCCTATGGAAGAAAAGTTATTCATTTTTTTCTCTATTCATTCTTCCCTTTAGCCTCATTTCAATCCACTCCAGAATTTCCTTTCATTTACAAAAAAAAAAAATGATCCAAATTATACAAATTGCATTAATTAGTGAAATTCTGTTTTAAAATAAGAAGAGCTCATTAATACCTGATCTTTATTAGTTAAGCCAATGTGCATGATAAGATAAAAATGCACCAGGTAGTCGGGATTTGGCATAAAGTCTTGACGTCTTGTCATCATAGCACATATCAGTTTGTAGGCATGAATCTTTCCTTCTTTATATTCATTGGGTAAAGTTGTAGCCTAAAAAAAAAATTGTTAAATCATTTGTGAACTCTAAAATAACCAAACAATTATATATTAAAATATGTAAATATCCTCACCAGGGTGGTTTTGAGTCTATTTCTGATGCTAGTCCAAAACATTTTTTAAAACACTCAGAAGAAAACAAATTAAATTGTTAATCTTATATTGTTCATTCATAAATGGACACGTTTTTAAATCTAGTGCAAACCTCCAGTAATGCAAAGTATGATGCAAGTTTTATATATTCCTTCTCAACAAGTAAGTTTCAGCAAATCTGTTCAAATCTTTATCTTTATTTAATTTCTATACCGCCTCCCTCCCGAAGGACTCCAGGTGGTGTATAGCCTAATAAAACAATTAAAACCGGATTAAAATTTCAAATAAATACAATGGCCGATCAATCAAAAACCCAATTTAAATAGGAACAGTTAAAAATATTAAACAATTAAAATTAAAATTTAAAAACTGGTTTAAAATCCCCACAATTCCTACCTACCTGTGGCCCACTACCATTCGTACAGGCAATGGCTAAGCCTCAGTCATTGACTTGCCTGGGTAAGCAGGATCAATTGCCTCTGAGGTCACACCCCACAAAACATGCTGTACTGTTTCCCTATAGGTGATTCTGGATAACCAACCTTAGGCTACACATAGTAAGAAAAATGCTCACAGCTATCTTTTTATGGGGAAAGTAGGATTTATGGCTTATATGGACAAATATGTTGGGTTCTATAGTATACCTTCTTGCAGACAAAGCTAGACATTAGATAAAATAGTTACATGTATGCACTAAGCTATACAGGTAGTCCTCATCTTACAACAGTTCATTTAGTGACCATTCAAAGTTATAATGGCACTGGAAAATGTGACTTATGGCCATGTTTCACACTTATGACCTTTGCAGCATCCCCATGGTCACATGATCAAAATTCAGTCCTTCTGACAAGTCAATGGGAAAGCCACATTCTGTGTTACTAACCTAACTGCAGTGATACAATTAACATCTGTGGCAAGAAATGTCGTAAAATGAGGCAAGATTCATTTAACAGATGTCTTGTTTAGCAACAGAAATTTTGGGCTCAACTGTGATCATAAGTCGAGGACTACCTGTACTTATTATGTTGACTTTGTTAACTTTTTGTTTGAGTACAGAATATAATCTTCATGCAATAGTGGTTAGCAGAGCTAAGGAAATAATTGAACTTTTTATTTTTTCAAATTATACCTAATACAAATAGATCGGCTTCTGGATTTGTGGTAATAGACCACATTAAAAAAAAAATCCAGCTATATTACAACTTTTATTTTTATTATTTTAACAAAATATGCCCTTCACTTTTTTTAGATTGCATGATAAGAACAATTAGCATACAATATCACCCCTACTATTTTAAGTTTTTTCTCATTATATTATGTGGTTGGAAGATTCAGAAAGTTTTCAGGAGTTTTCTATTTTGAACATGGATCGCTCAATATGTCAGAGTGGTATCTTTATTAGAATACAGCTGACTCAGAACTTGCTGAATAAGGCTACTTTACCCAGTTTAAAACAGAAACACATTTTCTCTGTCATGCACACTTCTTGTGGAATATTCAAAATGTTTCTGACTTTCTTCACCTGGTTGGCAATAAGAACTTTTCCTCTGTTCCAAGTCCGTCCATAAACTGTTTACATTTCATGCCGAAGCAAACAAACAACTTACCTTGAACAACCATGATGCAAATATTGTAAGTGGTGGAATTAAAACAGGAGGGGATGGAGTAGACTGGTTATCCAAACTTATTGCCAGATTGTCTCTTATCTAAAACAAATAAACAAGAAATAATTTAAGTGTTTTAAATTTCATCAGCCTTATAAAGAAGCTGCATTCTTCTTAAACATTTACATGTAAAATATTGGTTCTCAAAGTTATTTTCTAGTTGATTTGAATAAATTTAGCTGATGAGACCAAGACATGCAATGATCTATGCCTTTTTTCATCATTATTCTATTATGATGAACAGGTTCTGAAACTGGAGCAGTTGTTTGCAAACGTCTCCATTTTTCATGAAACAAATTTCATTAGCTTGCCACAAAGAAATATACATTAAAACTGTCCTAAATACATTAGTAGAATGGTGGAGAATCTATTGCTTTCTAGATATTGCTGGATTTTAGTTCATTTACTTCTTATTTAGTCCAGTTTATTTGTTCAGCAAATGTCTGCTATTGGAACCATAATTCTTCAACAACATTTTGTTTGCTAATTATATCATCACACTAGCTAAAATACAGGGTTCTAAAATGTTTGGCTTAGGGACCACATCTAGCAAATTTGCTGTTTTTTTAACATGTTTGGGGCAAAAAAATGGGGGTACTTATGTGCATTTTGGATGGTTTACTGCAGATAATCAAGACATTCATTTGACAGCTTGAAACTTTACAAATTTGTGCCCATTTTGGGAGTATGGCCATCATGCCATGAAAATTAATTTGTGGCTAAGTAGAAAATATTTAATGTAAGAGGAGAACATTATGAAGTTATGAGTAGTCATAACAATAAATTGAATCCATCATTATCCCTTAATACTGCATGTCTACTATAATCTATTAATTTCAACATATCACTTTCATATCATTATTTCTATCATTAAATTATTCTGTTTATGATTTTTCAGGAACTATAAATTAGGCATCAGCTAAAACATTTATTTCATTCCAACAGAATTCGAGCAGTGAAGTGTTAATAAATTGGACTACTAAGGCTATTTTAAAATATTGAAAATTTCATTTGATCTGAATATATTATACAATGTAAACGAATAAAATTAAAAATTCGAGGTCTATATGTAAAAGAAGGAGATAAAATGCTGTCATGGACCATGATTTATTATAGCTAATGTTTCAGGGACTCACTCGTCCCCTTCATCAGAGCGAATGGAATAAAGTTTGTTATTTGTCAGTTGGTGTTTTCTTGCTGCTTGCCTAGTATTATACGTGTGGATTGGCTGCCTACCTAGCTGTCTTCTTTTGCATGTCATGATCGGTTGCTCAATGGCTCACCTTTGCGCAGGCTCGATGCTATCCATCTCATATCGATGCTATCTATCTCATGTTTATGCATTTGTGCGTCTTCCGGCTTTAACTGCTGTGGCATTATTCATGTCGTATCCGCCATGACAGGGTGTGGCGGTGACATCACCGTCAGGCTCAGCATAGTTTGCCTGCCATAAGTGGTGATTTGCTTTGTATTACATTATTATCATTTTGTATGCAAGTCCTTTCTTTCAGTCATGTGTACCGTGTTGTAAATCAGATACAGTGATTGATGGTTTCTATGGACACCCAACTTTCAAGCACCTCCCTAGCTGTTTTATCATTAGAATGGCCTAATATATTTGCCTTCTGGAATCCAAAAGTATGCCCCTCTTGTTGGATGTGATTATAGACAAGTGAAAGTTTGTCTTCCCGGTTCACTGCCAACTCATGTTCGTGTAATCTGGTGCTGAGACGTTTGCCTGTCTGGCCCACATATTTCGTGCCACAGTTGTTACATGGGATGCAATAAACCACCCCAGACTGTTCAATTGCGGTACAGGTTTTTTTGGCTTTATTAGATGTTTTTATATTGTTCCTTCTGGTCTATGGACGACACCTTTTCCGAAGGATCTTAAAAGTCTAGCGGCGGCTTCTGAACATTTTGTATGTAGGGAATTGGCAACCAATAATTTGGCCACGGAAACTGTGATTGCTCAGTCTTAGGTGCCAGATGTTGGCAGCATTATACAATGTTTATTTTATCTGCTTACCTCATAGTAAATTCATCATAACATTCAATCTTACCTTTGCTAATTTGTGCCATAACTCAAAGAGATATTCAACAACTCTGGCATGTATTTTTGGAGACTGGATATTGTTCACATCTCCAAGAATTCCTAATGTTCTTCTCCACAATACAGCTGCAGAATCAGGATGCCATCCAGTAAGAGTGCCACCAGCAATTATGCTACAATCATCAGCAAGGAATTCACTGCTATCTAGAAGAAGAATGGTTTCCATTAGCTTTTTTAATGTATGTGCAAAAAGAGAAAAAGATACCAAATTTTATTTATTTAAAAAACTTTATTTTTTTAAACAAAGACAGAAGAAAGAAAAATACTGCGTGATAAAATGGGACACAAAATTTTATGTGAAAGAAACATTCACAATATTCTTTTGGGGTTTTTGGAGGAAAAAGTGGTGGATAGAAGATGGCTCCACAAAAGCCAGTGAGTAGACTGGATCTTTGAATAAGGAAAGGACAGGAGATCACTCAGCTACAGACAGTTGCTCCTCATGAGGAAACTGCGAAGACAGTATTTGGAAATGAGGAAATAGTCATAAGCTCAATTTATGATTGGTGCCATATTCCTTTTCTAATGTTTGGAAATCACATTTTTTCTTACTAGCTGTAATCCCAGAAAACATCATAATTTACTGATATTTATGCTCATGGAAACAAATTAAATGTTGTCCACTACTAGAAGAAAGGCAGAATTCAAAAATATCTGATTGGGAACTTAAACTCAGGGAATATACAACAATGGAAAAATTAACGATGCATATGTTATTGTATAATGTATTCTATCTATGGGAACCATTCTTGCTTTAAACTTGGTTAAACATCTGATGAGTTTAACCAGATTTAAGCAAGAATGGTTCCCTAGATAGTATACATTATAAAACACAGCCAATATAAACTTTTACAGGGGTAAATTAGAAACCAAGATACAAAGATATAAATGTCATTTTTTTCTATCTTTAAAGATCTAAAGCAGGGGTGTCAAACTGAATTTGTTCCCGGGCCGGATCAGCATTGTAGTTCTCCATGGCTCAGTGAAGGAGAGGGCGGGGGGGTGGGGGGGGAGAGGAGACGGACGCCTCCTGCAGCACTTTACCAGCCAAAATGGGGCATGTGGGGCCTCCAAGGGGTCTGTTTTCGCTGGCAGAGCCATTGCAGGCCAATCCTTTGATCTTCCCAGGCCGTCCTCACAGGCCAGATTTAAGCAACCCATGGGCCAATGCGGCCCTCAGGACTTGAGTTTGACACCACTGATCTAAAGACAGACCTTTACACTATTAATAATGCTTAAATACCATTTTATTGAAATCATATAATGATGACATAAAATATATTTTTTAAAGAAAGCAGGTTTCCCATTTAATTATACTGGAGTAATCATACAAACTTCTAGAGCAATTGAAAAATTGTAATACAATACAATACAATACGACAAATGTAGATGATAAAGATAATAAAACCATAAACGCAACAGCTTAAATAAAATGTTTATGAACATCAGCATGTTAAAAATTAACACAGATTAAAATTCCCAGGAGAATAAACATCTTGTTCCTGTACATAAAAACCAATCAAAGTATGCCAGCTATATCTCACTTTGGAGGACATTATTGTATCAATGGAAAAGTATATGCAAAAATAACAGATTTTTTTTATTTTTATCAAATTTATTTTAATAAAATGCTTTTGGAGTAGAAACCTATCTAAATATAGTTTTCTATTTAAGGTACATTAATATTTTAGTTTATTCACCATGAAATGGAGCTTAGTTATGTAGCATGAGGCTGTATATTCTGCAATATTGGGACAATATTGAGCCGCTGTGGGGCAGAGATGACAGTTGCTCTTTAAAAATTATGATTTAAATCGAGTTGATTTAAATTAAGCTTTTTTACTAGTGATTTAAGTCATGATTTAAATTGACTTGATTTAAATCAAATTCACCCTGCATGTCTGGGAAGAAGTGAAAGGACTAATCACTAGGGAAAGCAAAGCAGAAGAGCTGGTATAAGTCTTTGAGCATGGAATGAATGAAGATGTCATGTCCTTTGTTTTATCTATAAACAAGATGGTAGAAAGCTCAACCATTTCACAATTCAGTTTCCTTAGCAGTGGGATGTCAAACTCAAGGCCTGTGTATGGGTTGGATCTGGCCCGCGGGCTGCTTAAATCTGGCCCGTGGGGCCAGCCCGGAAATATCAAAGGACCAGCAAAACAGGGGCCTGATTTTGGCCAACGGGGCTGCTGGAGGCTGGGGAGGTCAAAAATGGGCAACATGGGGGCCCCAGGAGGTCCATTTTTTTGCCTCCTCAGCTTCCAGTAGCACTCTGCTGGCCAAAAACGGATCACGTGAGGTCACCGTACTGCCAGCATAGTGCTGCAGGAGGACTGGATTACAATTATGTGGCTTCAAGTAAGTGCCTGATCTGGATAAAAAACAAGCAACAGCCTATGTTAATACTAAAGTTTAATGCCAGCACTAAACGCACCAGCAAACATGTGGGAAACTCTTAAAAATATCACCAGTAATGGCAAACTTCCCAGGCTGAAGGAAATCAACAACTAGCAGATGACCTGAATGTGTTTTACTGCGAGTTTCAGATGAAACCACAGCCACATATCTTCACAACCTCCATCTCAGACACACTATCAACAGTCAAGCCTCTTTCAACTGACCCTATCCCATTGGGCTCAAAACTTCTGGTGATCACAAACAAGGAAATGATAGATCTGTTTCACAGACAAAAGCCAGGAAAAGCACGGCCCAGACAAGATAACTCCTTCTTGCTTAAAAGTCTGTGACGACCAACTGACTCCCATCTTTACCCGAATCTTCAACAAATCACTAGAGATGTACCATGTTCCTTCTTGCTTCAAACACTCTACTATCATCCCAGTGCCAAAGAAGCCCTCCATCAATGAACTGAACGACTACAGACCAGTTGCTTTAACATCTGTAGTTATGAAAATCTTTGAAAGGCTAGTGCTGTCTCACCTGAAAAACATCACAGACCCACTGTTAGACCCTTTGCAATTTGCATACCAAGCAAACAGATCAACAGATGATGCTGTCAACATGGCTTTGCACTACATCCTGCAACATCTTGAATCTCCAAAGGCCTACACAATGGTCCTCTTTGTAAAGTTTAGTTCAGCATTCAACACCATCATTCCAGACATTCTTCTAATGAAACTAAACCAGCTATCTGTACCTGAACACACCTGTAAGTGGATCATAATCTTCCTAACAGACAGGAAGCAGCAGGTGAAGCTAAGCAGAATCACATCAGATACCTGTACAATTAGCACAGGCCTCCCCAAGGCTGTGTGCTCGCTCCATTTCTCTTCTCTCTATATACCAATGACTGCACCTCAAAAGATCCATCTGTTAAAGAACTGAAGTTTGCATATGATACAACAGTGATTGGTCTCATTCGAGACAACAATGAATACCGTCTGCATACAGACGGTATAATAGTCTTGTGGTGCGACTGGAATAATAGTCTTGTGGTGTGACATAATAGTCTTGTGGTGCGACCGGAACAATCTGGAACTGAACACACTCAAAACTGTAAAAATGGTGGTAGACTTTAGGAGAAACCCTCCCATACTACCACCTCTTACAATACTAGACAACACAGTATCAACAGTAGACACTTTCAAATTTCTAGATTCTATCATATCCCAAGACCTAAAATAGACACCTAATATCAAAAATGTGATCAAAAAAGCACAACAAAGAATGTTCTTTCTGCACCAACTCAGAAAGCTTAAACTGCCCAAGAAGCTGCTGATACAGTTCTACAGAGGCATTATTGAGTCAGTCATCTGCACCTCTATAACTGTCTGGTTTGGTTCTGCAACCCAACAAGACAGACATAGACTACAGAGAAAGAACGCTGGTCTTACCTGATACGGTCCTTCTCATCATGGGAAGCATATGCTCCAATGTCTGGGATTTGGATTGGCACACACAGGTCACGTGACTTCAGTCGAAAAAAACTATAAAAGCTTCAGCCTGGACTGGAACCACTTCAGTATTTTATTCGGCGAAGCAAAAGATCGACGTCTGGAGCACCTGGAACAAGAAGAACTAGGCCCTGCCTGCCTAAGAAGGGAAGCATACGTCTGTGGGACGGAATTGGAGCATATGCTTCCCACGATGAGAAGGACCGTATCAGGAAAGACCAACGTCCTTTCTCCATCGTGTTGGAAGCATATGCTCCAATGTCTGGGACCTATCAAAGCTTATTGTCCTAGAGTGGGGAGACCAATGATTCAGGTCCTCTAAGTATCAGGCGCTAAATGGACCTGTTGCAGAACCCTTCTGCCAAAAGCAGCTTCTGCGGAGGAAAAAACATCCAGTTTG
>JAEANM010029907.1:0-10103 GCA_017656035.1 Myanophis thanlyinensis | reverse complement strand
AACTAAATAAATAAATAAATAAATAGTTAATATTTCATTACTGGAAATAGGTCCTGTGACAGGCTGAGTCCTGCAAACTACAATAAGCAAGGGAATGGGATCTGGGCCTATGTAGGTATTCTGACCCAGCTCCCACATGACACACTCTCCAAAGTGAACGTGAAGATTCCCTTAATTAGGAGTGCCGGCAAGTTTCTCTCTCACCGCTGGCTAACAAGTTTGTCTGGCCGGCAGATGAATAGTTGTCTACCACATTTATTCATCTCTGTCCCTGCCTTTTATCCCTAGGGCTAGCGTGGGGCTTTACTAGCAGCAGTGGCTCTTCCTTCCCACAGATTTCCACTGTTCTTCTATTCTCTGCTTTCTGTGCACCCGCGCATCAGGCACTGGACTCAGCTGTTCTTCTTCCTCATCAGCCATCTTCAGACCAGGGGGCTGTGGACTCTCCATCTGAATCTCCATCTCTGCCTCTCTCTGTCTCTCTGCCAGCTCCATTCCCTCTTTCTCCTTGGAGCTTTCAGGTTGTCTTGCTGCTGACCTTGATTCCCACTCCTCCTCCTCCTCTTCTGATTTGACTGGTGAAGTGGCTGGCAGCCAACAGACCACAACACTAGGCTTCTCAGGGCTTCCTCACCCGAAGCATCCTCTGCTTTATTTAACAATTCTTGCATTTAATGGTTGCATCAGGGAGAACAAGGTATGGGGTTAAGTGAAGTCATTTTGCTTAATGACTATTGTGACATGCAATCGTAATGAGCAGACTCCATTATGGTTGTATCTCAAGGACTACCTATAGCTAATGTTCCTTGGGAAAGGGCAGACACAGTCCAGAATTGTGAAGAACCTTTTAGTAATATTGATACAATATATCCATCTTTCCCAAAGTTTCACTGTATTGTTTTCATTGTTAATTTGTTATTTTTGGATTTTTTGAGAAAGTGGACGCATTACCATTATACTAAAGGGACAAGTGATGGCAAAATGTTTAGGCTTCCCTGGGACCACTGAAATACATGTGAAATAAGGTAATCATGATTAATGTTTATTTAAAATTTGTATATATTGAAATATTAAGTATCACTAGTTAAAATCATCATTGCCATTAAGTATTGAATTGACCTTCGTCTTGGCAAAACACATCCATTTATCCTTCCTTCTGAAGAAGCTAAGATTGCCATCATTTTTTTTTTCAACAGGCAAGGAATAAGGATTTCATGTTTTATTTCTATCCAGGTTTATTTATTATTTAGCAGAAGTAAAAACTCCATTCACACTGTCTACCTTTTCTGGAATTGGCTATTCGAAATGTTGAATTTAATACACTCCATTATGTTGGATGTAGAGAAAATCCTTATTATACTGGCCATTTCTAGCCAGACTTTGATATATTACCAATTTATTACAGTCAGGTCACTTGCAGTATAGAAGACACGTTAATTTTGATTATGAGCCAAGTTTTTCAGAATGAATTAATTAGCTGTTATTAAATGTGGATGGTGAAACAGTAAAAAGGGGTGGAGCTCTGCAGCACATATTACGTTATGTGTTGGAGACAATTAGCAAAACTCTCAGTGCAGTATGACATTAAACAGTTCATCAGGTTGAGGCCAGAACCTTGGTGTATTTTATGTCAGCAATTTCTAAGAGGTAAGTTTCTTTGATATTTTATGAGATAGTACTTTTTTTTTCTGCTGAAAGGTTGTTGATTTTTAGCTATTTATATTACAAAATATTGCATGCTTTTAAAACAAAACAAAACAAAATCTTGATCTAAAATAAATGCTTACTGAACGGTGTTATTGAAAAAGAAAATTTCAAAAGAAATTGAGTAGGCTTAAAACCAGAGATATTCCTGCTGGGCATCTTACCTGAAAAGTATCACAAGGGAAATGCATATTTAATTATTCATGTATTAATGGTAGTTAGCATTGTATTTGCACAAAATTGGAAAAGTGAAGAGATACCAACAGAGGAAATTATGATCAGGAAAATATTAGAATGTGCAGAAATGAACAGATTAACGCTTGCAATTAAGGAGAAAGAACAAACTGAATATTATATGACATGGGATCTATTTAATATTGATAAAATAGATAACAAAAATGGAAGTCAGAAACAGGGAAATATAAGCAAAAGATTAGTGAAAATGGATCTTTTGTATGTTTTATATGTTTAAAAATACTAAAAATATTTAAACAATAAAAAAAGAAATTGAGTAGGCATATAGCAGAAAGATGAGTTCTTACCTTTATATTTTCATTGGCATTCTTAATGTAATAAGAGTAATTATTCAAAGATTATGGGAAATCTTTATATGCATGAAGGTCACATTTGGAAAATGCTTTAATTTTGGGGAAAATGATTTTTTTAAATAAAATTTTAACAATATTCCATCTTTATGTTACTACTGTAATTATTGAATTCACAATAGCAAATATAAACGATAATATATAAATATAAGCATCTATTTCAAATAAAATGAAATAACTATCTAGAACTTACAATGTTTTAAATTACATATTTTGTTTACTGATCTACTTCGTGCTGTTTAAGCAAATGAGACTCAAATTATACATGAAATGACATTGACAGGGTCAACAGTTTTATATAAAACTAAATATGAAAAGATGACAATTAGCATGACTAAATCTTTCAGAACTGCACACATATGCAGTAACAGAACATGGGGCAGTGATCCAGTCCATGTTGTATATTCTTTGTTAGCTGCTTTCTATTTTTTTTGAGAAAAAATACTGAAAAACCTACAGAAAAAATGAAAAACCTACTGATGATGTAATGTATCATGAACTGTTGATATAATTCATGTTTCTGCAGGGTGTCCCTGAGACCAGAAAATTGTTTCAAGGGTACTTCCAGAGTAAAAAGGTTGAGAAATGAGACTATTATAATAGAATCTTGCAAGGTTGACTCCTTTTCCTTTCCCTCCATTTTATATTCCAGGGAGCAGTCAATCAGGGATTCTTCCCATCGCACTCTCTATTATTTCCTGAGTTCAATGCATGCTTTATACATGGGGTGTAACCATCTCTGAATAATTTCTGCAAGATTGTCTTTGTGGCTCCCTATAGCTGATGACCTCTGAATCAAGTTTATAAGACTACTGACAATGAGTATAATGCCTTTAGTTTAGGTGGTTTTTCAGCTGGTGGGATTGTTCCAACAGCATGCCTGCTATGATGGTTTGTACCAGCTGTAGCATCCAGGTTGTCTCCAAAGACAGCCCCAAGTGCACCACATTGCAACTGGATCTTCATCAGCATGAAGTGTGTTATTGTGGTCAGGATATGTGGTTCAGACAGGGTTGCAATTGGTATATCAACTGAAATTTGGTGAAGGCTCCTCTGACTTGATGCTAAAATAAATGAACTTTCCCACTACTTTCTACCCCTTCTACAACATGGGGAAGAACTTTGTCATCAGTGTAGATTCAAACATAAGACAAGTTGTTGGGGAACTCCCACTGCTTTGTCTGTGAAAATGTTTCAGTAAAAAAGTGGTTAGAAAAGAAATCAACTACATCTGTTTTCTAGAGTCTCTAGCCCTGTGGTGGCGAACCTATGGAATATGTACTGGAAGGGCACACAAAATCATCCTGTGAAAAATACATAGCACTACTGGCTCCTCATCCCGTTCTCACACAGTGATGCGCGCTGGCCAGCTGGCTTTCGCACGTGGGAGCAGTGAAACCTGCAAGTGCAACATCCTAGCGCGCACGCATGCTTTGAGAGCTGGCTGGCCAGCCAGCCGGTGTGTGCATGCATGCCAATCAGCTGTTTGTTGTGCACACATGCATGCCAGGAACCCGGAAGCCTGGACAGCCAGCTCTCAGAGCACACGTGTGCTGAAATGCTGCACTTTCGGTTTTCGCTGCTCCTGTACACATGAAAGCCACACATTTCTGCGTGAGAATGGGATGAGAAGCCAGAAGTGCTCACATTGTCTGCAGGATAGTTTTACGTGCCTTCCGGCACGAAGCCAGCACACAGTGATGTAAAAGGTTCTCTACCACTGTTCTAGCCTATATTATATTGCTATTTTATATCTCTATGGTAATTACTGTTACTACAATTACTATACTTTATTATACTATTCAATACTATTGCAATATTTCCTTTATACAGATAATCTTCAACTTACAACAGTTTAGTGACAATCCAAAGTTATAAAAGCACTGAAAAAAATGACATACAACCACTTTTCACACTTTTTACAATTGTAGCATTCCCATGGTCAAGTGATTTAAATGTGGATGCTGGACAACAGATTCATATTTATGATGGTTATAGTGACCCTGAGTCACACGATCCCCTTTTGACCTTCTGACAAGCAAAGTCAATAGGGAAACCAGATTCACTTAACAACTGTGTTACTAATTTAACAACTGCAGTGATTCACTTAACTGTGGCAAAAGTTATAAAAATGGGGCAAAACTCACTTAACAAATTTCTCACTTAACAGCATAAATTTTGGGCTCAATTGTGATTGTAAGTTGAGGACAAATGCTATATATTACAACTGTTGGAAGAAATATCCATCTGGTTCAATTACAAGTAGGGAGAAAGACATTGGAAACATGGAGGCTGATTGGAAAGATGGTTTAATGATGAAACAGAACCATCAAGTACATGGTCCCGGTGCAGCTGACTACATGGAGTTGAAAGAGAGAGGGGCATTTATACCCTCTCTTGGGCTTTGTACTTGAACTTCCTGTTCCTGTGAAAGAACTTGTATTCTATTGGCTGTTGTCAGACTCCCATAGTTCCATGTACAAATCCGAGGAGTTTGTGTGAAGTAAGCTTGGCTGAAATTTGGCTGAAGCAATGAAGAGGATCTTGGGGCAATTCCTGGCTGAGGGCCCTATCTTTGTTCAGACTTTGCTGCATAATGGTGTAATGGATTACCAAATCTACATTTCTAAAAGCTGGCCTCAACTTAGTATCTGCTTGGGAGCAGAAAGCTGAGGCTCTGACGTTCTGTCTCCCTTAAGAAGTTTATTTCTCTTTTAGGGGAAATATTGTTTTATATTTCTCAAACATTTTCATTCTTCTAGGAGAGGGGTGGGTGCTAACTTTCTGCACAACATTTCCTATACTATTACAATACTACTTTCTAAAATGTTATTAGCAATGTTTTCTTCTTACAAATCCTGTTAGGTCTTCTGCCTTTCCCCTCCTCTCTCTAGGATTTCTTCTGCTTTTTTTCTTCTTTGTTAATGGCTAACATCCAGAGCATTTACACCGTTTTGCCTTGCTTTGCTTTGCTTGCTCTGCCCCTATCCTTTTTCCTCCAAAGCAT
The DNA here is from genome assembly GCA_017656035.1 of Myanophis thanlyinensis. NCBI lineage: Eukaryota > Metazoa > Chordata > Lepidosauria > Squamata > Homalopsidae > Myanophis > Myanophis thanlyinensis. Next base: position 4,787 of record JAEANM010029907.1, on the reverse strand, counting down.
TTGAAGAAAAAAAACCCCTCTTTTTAAAATTCAGTTGTTTGCACTATTTACTATTGCTGGTGGCTACAGAGCTTCTAAAACACAAATCTCTTCCCACACCTGTTTCAAGGTTGCAGCTTATTGACAATTCCATTGTGCTGACATGGGAAAAAGTCTCAAACAGGAGGGGTGGAAGGCAGTAAAAGCCTGCTCTTCCACATACCTAATCCCCTTAAGAAAAAAAAATCATTTTTTAATTAGGTTAATGTGATCTTACTGTCTTTATCATACCACAATTAGAAGAAATAAGGTTCGCTGTCCAGTTCAATGTATTATATTAAATAGGCATTGTTGTAGTATCCGATGCCATCAGATCAGTCATGCATTGATATCTTTCATGTGTTATAATCAAATGAACAGTTGATGGTCAATTATCACAAAATCTCTGACCTCAAAGATATACTCATAGGCAGGGATGTCAAACTGGTGATCCACGGGCCGGATGTGTCACACGTAGGCCATGCCTACCCCAGCTCCATGAAGGGGAAAAAAAGTCACAATACATCACATGACACTGTGAGTTTGACACTCATGCCATAGAGCATTGGTTGCTCATTTTAGCTTACGTGCTTCTTTTTCAATCATTTTGTATTTTTGTTTTCTTGGGAAAAATTTCTTCCAGATGTAAATCACAGGCTTGTCCATTGCTTCATGGTTTTTGAATGAGAACTGCGCCTACATTAGACGCCTCTATCTGGAGTTCAAATGTTTGGTAAAATACAGATTTTCTACATGATGCACACAGAGATCCCTAGGGTGACCCCTATTGTGCAGGCTGAATTGGTTTCTAACTTACTTCTGGGCCCATTTCAAGATGTGGGTCATTGCCTTTAAAGCCATTTATGGCATGGGTCCAGGAGGAGCCATTGAGAAGCTATTTCTCCCCAATGTAAATAGCTCACTTCACACACTCCAGCAAAAAAGGGTTGTTGAGGACCCTGTCTGTTAAGGAATTTCAGCTGGCAGGTTCAAGAAGAGCCTTATTTGTTGTGACCTGTTCCCTGTGGAACATTCTACCAATGAAGATTTACTCCCATCCAGAAGGGCATCAAAAACTAATTTTGCTGGTTGGCTTGGGGCCCCAATGGAAAAAACCTAACCCCCATGCCACCCTTGGTTCTAATTTTTATATAACATTTCAATTTAAAATATTTAATTTAATATTTTTATTGTTTGTAAACCACCCAGAATTGCCTTATAGTGAGATGGATAGCATATTACATAAATTATTTTATTTTATTTTATTTTATTTTACGCTTCCTGGCATTCTTTAGTCCATTTTTATGGGTTCTGCTTTTCTTTTTAAATCTGTGATGGATTGTGCCAAAGTACAAAAATGATGAATAAATCTGCTAGTCCTAAGAAAGATCAGACTTTTTTCTCTTGTTTATAAGAATTGGAGGTGTTCTATCCAGGTATTGCTATAGATAAAGATATCACCTAGATACACAGCACATCATTCCCCTTAACCATAGGCTGGATCTCACCAAGTTAGGATAAATGTAATTTTAGATACCAGTTGAGACCAATGATATCCCATCTTTTTTCTGGACTGAATTAGTTTGTAACATATAGTTCTTCCTGAATTTAACATTCCTTCTTGAGGAACAACTGACAGTTATGGGTGGGAGGAACTGTGCAATTCTGTCTTGTGCACTTGTTATGACCTTTCTTACATCAGAAAACTCTGTCCACAATCACTCCAGCCATGCCATCTCTGGTTTGAAGTTGAAGACGGTGGGGTTCGCAATACAGCAGCTCAAAATAGTTAAGTACACCTTCTGGTTTGCCCAACAAATGTCACTACTAAAAGAGCTTCACTAACTGGCAAATGCAAGTCAAAGTGCTAGTTATCACATTTAAATGCTTTATTGGCTAAGGCTCCCAAAAAAACAAAATTAAAAACAATTTAAACAATTTAAAAACAAAATTATTTTGTTTATATAATGCATACCAATGAAACAGATTACATGATTACATGACAACCTTGCAACTAGCATAAGCTCATCTTCAGCAATAGTGATGGTGTCATCATCAGTCCCATCTGTACTCCAGCTGTGAATTCCAAAACACAATTTATAGCTACCTTTCTCTCTTTTTCATTAAAAAGAAACCAGAACTTAATGGATAATTAAAAACATCTGCAAAGGAATGTGGAATACCTGCAACTTCTATGTAACTGTGGAAATTCAGGCACATGTACACTTTCCAATCATAAACCCAGGATCTGCAGTATAAACAATTATGATTGATTTATATTTAGACTTTTTTATACTGCTTCTATTACTTTATAAGTAACTCAAAGGAGATACATACATAAGACAGTACTACTTCGTCCTATTTTCCCCATAACAACCCTATGAAATGATCTGGGCTGAAAGAGAATGATTTGCCTTAAAACACCCAATAACTTTCATGCCTAAAATGGAATTAAAAGTCACAGTCTCCTGCTTTCTATGTCAACACCTTAATCATTATCCCAAATTGACATACAAACTGCCTAGAATTGCTATTGATGGTGAGAGGCGAGAAGGCAACATATAAATTTAATATAGAAAACAAAGTTTTTCTGTTACGAAAAACTTCATTGAAGAGAAGAGAACCAAAACAAAACTTTGGCTACTTTTAAACAAAAAGGATGACTAATAGCTATCTCCTTGTGTAACTTGAGGTTTCTGAATGCATAATGTGTACAGTATTTGTTCACGTTCTTGGAACAAATTATGTTCTTCTCTTTCCTCTTCTGAAATACTCCTTTCTTCCAAAGCTATAAATCTCATGCACTAGCACTAACCAAGCCAAGGATTTTAGGGACTTTCTTCCATGCACATTACCTGCTCACCTCTGTGTGGTCCTTCCTCTTCACAGGAAATATAGTTTTTTTAAAAAATCCATTCAAACTAGGTTTTTTGTTGGGTGGGGAGGGGAGACTCATGATGACTATGAACTAGAGCCTGCAGTTTTCTTGCAAAAATTTTTACAGAAATGTCCTTATCTTCTTCCTCCAAGGGCTGAGGGAGAGCAACTGACCCAAGTTCACCCAGATGGCTTAGTACCAAAGGCAAGATTAGAACTGACAGTCTCATAATTTCTAACCAGACACTTTCACATTATATCAAACTGGCCAACCAAAGCATTCTGGGAGCTGTAGTGCATGAAATACATTGTCCTATAGGATGGTGTGCTTCTCTCCCTCCCTTAAACTACAAATCCTAGAGTGTCTAGCTCTGGGGATTGAAGCTACAGGCCTCAAAAGCCTGGAAATTCAGGAGCAGTCAGTCTGAGGGGGTAGAAAGAGGTGTGTAACTTACAACCATCTCAGGGTAGCAAAGCAAACTTCAGACATACTAAAAACAGGAATAGAGAATCCAAGGCAGGTAAAAGACAAGCTGGAAGCTGGCCCAACCCTCTGAAAGGAGGCAGGATCCATAACTGAAAGCTGAATGGATAGGACTGGAGGGTTAGTTCTGGCTGGAGCCACTAAGGCGAAGAAGCAGCTACAAAGAGCCAATGTAGCCTCAAGAGGCAAGCAGTATCCTTGCTAATTAGCAAGGCCTGAGAGCGGCCCTTCTCCTCACCGTCCAAGGGAATTTTTCTACCTTCCTGAGGGGCCAGGAAAGGAAGCCTTAGGACAGGAGGATTTTATGACCAAATGATAACTCTTGTGGGTATAATGGAGTTGCCTTAACAGCCCTGCTCAGATGTACAGACCCTTAATTTAATGAATTTTTTTTCCGCAGAGTTCTTTCAAGTCAGATTCCTCCCCCATCCCTCTGAGAGGAGCGGATAGATAAAGAATAAAGGGGGTGACTTCACAGGACATTAGGTCATGTAGTAAAGGAATGGAATTTCCCTTCTGATCATGTAGTGGGGAGCAAGTGATTTGTGTCAGGATTACTTTTTCATTCCATTGGCAATTCCTGGCAGCCAATGGCGTTGACAAGACTGAATGCAAAGCGAAATGATAAAGCAATAAAACATAATACAATAAAGTATATATCTAGGAGCCAGTATACAAGTCCTATAACTATGACAAGCCCATCTACAATCCTGGGCCTGCATCTAGGAGAGGAGACAGGAATTCAGCCTTCTGAAGGCTGGCAGAATTGGGGGCCAATCAAATTTTAGGAAAGGCATAGGGCAGAGAAGGCATGTCAGGCATGTGTCCTGGGCCTCTAATGCTTACCTGATACGTCATGGAAGAGGCCAAAACAATTACTACCAACCTGTCTTCCATTGAGGACCTGTATACTGCACAACTCAAAAAGAGGGCTGTAAAAATATTTACAGACTGCTCACATCCTGGACATAAATTGTTTCCACTCCAACCCTCAAAATGACGCTACAGAGCACTGCACATTAGAACAACTAGACACAAGAACAGTTTTTTCCCAAACACCATCACTTCGTTAAACAAATAATTCCCTCAACACTGTCAAACTATTTACTAAGTCTACATTATTATTATTATTCTCATTGCTCCTGTCACCTATCTCCTCTTATTTATGACTATAACTTTCTTGCTTGTATCCTTAAGATTTTCATTGATTATTGTTTCCTAATATAATTTGATTGCTTATTTGAACCCTATGACTATCATTAAGTGACTATCTTGACTATCTTATGATTCCTGACGAATGTACCTTTCTTTTTATGTACTGAGAGCATATGCACCAAAAACAAATTCCTTATGTGTCCAATCACACATAGCCAATAAAGAATTCTATTCTATTCTATTCTATTCTATT
>JAEANM010029906.1:0-10103 GCA_017656035.1 Myanophis thanlyinensis | reverse complement strand
ATGATCTCTTTCATTTGTTACTAATTGTTTGTTCCTGATGAAGAAGAAACATGTACATGAATGTGCCGTTTGGAAAAGGGGAGGGGGGAAACAAGATGGCAGTTGCCATAGCAGCCCCGTTTCTACGGTTCAAAAAAGGAGGGGTCACCCAAATGAAAGGAAGGTCTTCTTGTGAATTTTAACTTCTTTCCTGACACTTCACCGTAAGAGAATGGTTTTGTTGGGGCTGTAATATTACATTGTTGTTGTTGTTTTTCAAAAAAAAAATCTGTCCTTATACTTGAACTGGAGAAACAACTCTAGTGCAGTGAGCCTCGGTGGCGCAGTGGTTAGAGTGCAGTACTGCAGGCTATTTCTGCTGACTGTCGGCTGCCTGCAGTTTGGCAGTTCGAATCCCACCAGGATCGAGGTTGACTCAGCCTTCAGTCCTTCTTTGGGTAAAATGAGGAGCCAAAGTGTTGGGGACAATATGCTGACTCTGCAAACCGCTTAGAGATGGCTGTAAAGCACTATAGAGTGGTATATAAGTTCTAAGTGCTATTGCTATTCAGTATTCTCCTATTTGAGTCAGGATGGATCTGTTCTGTTCCCGGTCTTCAAACACCCGAAGGCATACCTGGCTGTATGCCACAACTAATGCGGAGATAAGCAACCCCCTGGCTAGAGCCCAGAATGCTATCTTAATTAAAACCAAAGTTTGTTAGCAACTTACAGATTTTCCGAAAGCCTTGCATACGTGAATAAACTGTTGCTTCCTGTAACATTCTCCTCCCACCACCCCACCTATAAGCTCTCTGGGAGGGACCAATCATTAACCCCTTATTTTCTTCTATGCTTCTGAAGCTGCTCTCTTCTCCTCACAGCCCTACGCGTATGCATGTCAGGGACAGCCTCCCTCTGTTCTTCCTCACTGCTCCCTGACTCAGACGCCACCTGGTGGCTGACAGGCCTCTCTAGTCCCTGCTCTGACTCCGAACAACCCCCCAGAGGTCCCCCTCCTAGCCTCCAGGGTAGTCCCATAGTGTTCATGGCTGTTAGATTCCACCAAGAGTTCAGCCGGCTGCTGTTGGGCCACAACAGGACCCTATTTCTACATTCATTTGGAAGCAGAACCCCCTTCCCCCAATCTACCATTTGCCAAAGAAGGCAAAGTCACCCAAGTGGTGCCAGATGAAGTGCACCCATGTCAAAGAATTAAATTTCCTTTTTCACTATTGGTCTCAATTTGACTACAATGGGCCAGTAGTTCTAGATGACTGTCTCGGATACATTCCTTGCATGAGCTCAGAAAATGGCATAGCTTAATGAGTTACTTTGTCCACTGGTGTTCTCTACATTTCATACAGCAAAAATGGAATATTTTACTTCACACCAGGTTGAACGTCTGTAGAGATTCTCAGTCATCCAGGTCACAGTTGTCCCAAAGGTGCTTTTCCAGGAGGCAACGGGACTTTCTTATTTTTTTTTCTTTTGAAGATGTTTTGCTTCTCATGCAAGAAGCTTCACATTTTCAAAAACAAAAAAAGAAAAAGAAAGAATATCCAGTTGCCTCTTGAGAAAGCATCTCTGGGTCACACCAGGGTGCTCAATCAAAGGCTGTACTTTGTCATGATTTGCGATCTTCATTTCTAAATTTCAGGAAAATTCACTGCAAGTTTTGTCAAAGGAAAAAGGGCCTATCTGAAGCCACAGTGAAATCCTTAATAAGCAACAAGTCCCACCTCTACGTAATACTGGAACTAGTTTAGATTTAAGTTAAATCATCAAAGAAGTGTGGAGATTTAGTCTTTGCAGGCCTACTTCATGGAGAAATTGTGGCCTGTTGCAGGCCTACTTCATGGAGAAATTGTGACCTGTTGCAAAATGGGGATTTATTTTTTGGGCTTGCTGTTAGATCTTTCCAATTTATACTAGACCTTCTAGGTATAGTATAAAGATGTGATTCTTCCCAGGTTTGGACCTTTACTGATATCTTACCTTCTACATAATTAAGTGTCCTTTTTAAAGTAGAGCATAATTCATCACCTGCTTCCTCCTTCAAATAATCTTTATTTTATAGACGCAGGGCAGTAAACCTGAGCTGAACTCATCCATAATTCAATCAAACAAGTTCATCTACACAGGAGAATTTCAGTGCACATAAAGACTTCTAGAGTGTCACTTATCCTTTTCTTTTCAAGACTTTGATCAAGTCCATCAAACCTAAGTCCCATCGAAACCGGCATGAAGTCATGGTTAACCCTGAAGTTAATTTAAGCAAGGAGAGTTAGTTTGGACCGGCTTTAACTCTTTATCTTTTGGTTATTATATAGCTGAGGGAAGCAAAGGTCTTCTACGCATCTTCAAGACTGTGACAGAGTGACAAGCGACTGCGAAAAATTGTCCATAAATAATATAAACCGAATCCCATTGTTTCCCAGTTCAAAGGCTGATTATGTTTCCCGTTCTCTTCCATCAGGGGCTCTTAAAAGTTGCCATCGACAATGCACGGGCTCAAGAGAAGCAGGTGCAGCTCGAAAAGACAGAGCTCAAAATGGAACTCTTTAGGGAACGAGAATTGAGAGAAACGCTTGAAAAACAGTTAGCAGTGGAGCAGAAGAACAGAGGTAACAAAAAGGAAAATAATGACCTTGTCTATTACCCTAGTTTTGCCAAGCTGTCTCAAAACATCAAGGTATAATCTTGCATAGTTTCTATACTCAAGAGCGTTGATGATTGTACTAGATGGGGTGTCAAATTATTTTTTCCATCTCCGGATTGGAAGAATACCAGCAAGAGCAGGTAAGAGGTCCTAATAGCCCTGTGGATGTCTGTTGTAACTGGAGAGCAAAGTTCCAAGAAGCTCTTTGGCACTAGTTCTCAACAATTATGAGTCTCAGCACCAGAGTTTCCTAACTCCTTACTTTACCACCATTATTCTCTGTTTCATAGTCTCTTTATTTTTAATTTTAATTTAATTTAATTAAACAGGATTTCTATACCGCCCCTCTCCCGAAGGACTCGGGGCGGTGTACAGCCATCTAAAAATAAAATATACACAAGTTAAAATACAATTAAAATAGATTAAATCAATGGCCAGAATAAGATATTAAAATAAACCAAATTCTAAGTTAAAATTTAAAAAATTAAACAATTTTAAAACCCCGTTAAGTGTTAGGCCAGACCGGCTTGCTGAAATAAATGGGTTTTTAATACACGCTGGAAGGTCTGGAGGTCCGCAATGGTCTGAATCTCCGGGGCCAATTCGTTGCACAGGGAGGGTGCAGCCACAGAGAAGGCTCGTACCCTCAGGGCTGTCAGACGACACTGTCCTGACAGTGGAACCCCGAGGAGGCCTGCCCTGTGGGAGCATAGTGGTCGGCTGGAGGCTGACCACACAACTATATGAACAACTGAAAGAAATATGAGAGTTGTTTAAAAAGATATGGATGTATACAGAGGTGAAATTCAGCCGGTTCTAGCAGGTTCGCTAGAACTGGTCATAAATTTTCTAAGAAGTTCGGAGAACCGGTTGTTAGAAGAAATCTCCTTTCGTTTTGTTTTTTCCCACTTTACAGGGTTAATCCTTTAAGGAAGGCAGGAAAGAAACATTCCGGTGTTGTTTCTAGCCTAATCTTTCTTGCCTTGCTTACAGAAACTGCCCATCCAGTCACATCACCCACCAAGCCATGCCTACAGAACCGGTAGTAAAAAATTTTGAATTCCACCACTGGATGTATATGAATGAGTAATATTTGAATGTCATATAATATGTGAATGTCACAGTTACTGAAATGAAGCTACACCCAAAATTCCATTCAGTCAGAACTGAAGAATGGATGAGGTGTGAAACATCTTCAAGGATAAACAAAGTCTTTGAAAAAGCACCTTTGGGACAACCATGATCTGGATGAGTGAGAATCTCCATAGACAACCACAACTTCCATTTTATGGGAGGAGTGGAAAAGCTTGAAAGTAGCAAAGAACGGGCTGTCCCAAAGGGTGCTTTTTTTTTTTTCAAAAGGCAACTGGACTTCCTTGTTTATTTTTTCCTTGAAGACATTTTGCTTCTCATCCAAGAAGCTTCTTCAGTTCTGACTGAAAACAGGCTGTGAGATATGTGGAGAACAAACTTGATTGTTCTATGGATATGCAGCTCTTGAGGCTGTTTATTAATTCCTCTTTTTTTTTTCCTCCCAAACCTTCATTTCTGCCTATCTAACGTGTTTTTAAGTACGGGAGGGGGATTGTGATAGCTGGGTGTTGTTGCTGAGTTCCACAATCCCAACTTTGACCGGATGTTAGGATAACCTACTAGGAAGTGGCAGAGATGAGTGCCAGATGCCGGATCATTTATGCATGGAGCCCTGCAAAGGCTGCCCTTGGAATTAATCTCTGCTCGCTGCCTAAACCGCGGATGCATAAATGGAAAACGGCATGCTAAATGTTGCCATAGCGATGCTCACGAGGCCTAAAATAAATAAAATGTTAGAGCCTTGTAGTTGAACTTGAATGGATTTTTGTTTTGTTTTTTTGTTTTGTTTTATCCCCCACAACAGCAATAATTCAGAAAAGGTTAAAGAAGGAAAAGAAGGCAAAAAGGAAATTGCAGGAAGCACTTGAATTCGAAACAAAGCGGCGAGAACAAGCCGAACAAGCGCTAAAGCAAGCAGCTTCAACCGATAACCTCAGGGTCCTAAATGGTAAGAGGGCCAACTTCTTCTCTGGCTGGGGCTGGGGTTCAAGGGGTTTTATGGAAAGCATCACAACCGCTTTGAGTGCCGGGGATGAAAAACAAACCACAGGCCTCTTTGGGGGGGAAATGATGCTTCCTATCCCTTTGTGGGTGGAATGGCTGTATCGAAAACTGGAAGTTTTTTCGGGTGATCATTTTTTTTCGGAATGGTAGAGGGCAGAGTTGACAGACTCAGTTTTGTTGAGGGCCGCATCAGGGTTATGTTTTAACCTCGGGGAGATTGGGGAGGAGGCATGGCCAGTTCAACATCACTCATTGAGGCTCTGTTTTCGGCCATGACAGCCTCCTGCCAGTGAAAATAGAGCTTGGGCCTTCATACAGCCTGCCCGGGCTCCGTTTTTGGCCATGACACCCTCCTGCAGCCATCTGCCAGCAAAAATGGAGCATGGGGATTCCACACTCCCTCCCAAGCTCTGTTTTCACTGGCAGAGGTACCATGGTCCAGTCCTTCATTGTTTCCAGGGTGGGCCCACAGGCCAGATCTAAGCCTCCCATGGATCAGAAGAGGCCCACAAGCCTTGAGTTTGACACCCCTGGTATAGGTATTTCATGGTTGAGCAGGGGGTTGGTCTAGAACAGTGGTGGCGAACTGAATGCTGAAAAGTACGCACTTTGTGTGTGCCATCCACACTTGCGCGCAGCTCCTCCATGTGCACTGCATGTGCAACAGCACCATCTGCACATGAATGCAGCTTTTACACATGCAATGCACGTGTGCTGTGTGCAGGCACACACGCACACGTGAGCACTCGTGTGTGCATGCGCAGGAGAGCTCTGAAGACTAGCTGGATTTCCTGCTGCAATCACATGCGTGCACAGTGGAGGTCCGAAGGCCAGCTGGGTCTCTGCAATCTGAGCATGTGCCTGCTCAGCTGGAGGTATGTTGGCCGACAGCTTGTGTGCCCAGCAGGATGGCTCTGCATGCCACCTGTGGCATCCGTGCCATAGGCTCGCCATCACAGGTCTAAAAGATCTCCAAGTTCCCATCTTACTCTGTTATTCTGTTAAAAGGAAGAAGTCTCGAAAAAGAAATAGAGTTTTCCTAAATTATCAGCTTGGCCATGCCTGTCCTCTCTCCCTGCTCTGATGATTCCTTCCGTCAATCTCCCTCGTCACCAAATTATGGTGCTGGCCCCCGTTTTTGTTCAACTATACAACACAGAGGCAAAGGTTGATTGTACGGTGAATCAGAAGTGGTAACAGGTTGTAAAAAGAGCCCTTTAAGATCCGAGTGAAATATGTGTCAGCTCTACCTTTCTGTGCTTTCAGACTCTCTGACCCCAGAGATAGAAGCTGACCGCAGCGGGGGCCGAACAGATGCTGAGAGGACAATACAAGGTAGGAATTTTCAAAAAGCCATAAATCTAGATTGCTGTATATTAGTTTTTCCTCTACTTTAGCCTGCTATTCAAGCATGCAACCTGCCATCTGGGCCACATCAAAACAAGTTCATTCAAGGTCAGCTTCATCTGGACTTTTTTTTTTTTTCCAGAAGAGAAAATTCATTTCATGTGCTAGAGTTCCTTTAGATTAACAGGTCATTCCAGTTTATATAATGCAATTAGAAGAACAATTAATCTGGGGCGATGAAGAATTTCATTCAGCATGGTAAACACAAATGGACAATGTTTAGGTTGTCCAAGCTGCACATTTTTCAGTTTGAAATCTGGTTTAACGAGATAATTTTCAAGGCTAGACTGCTTCATGATTTTTCCAGTTTTTGAAACAAGCAAAAGAAACTAGAACACTCAAAATCTAACTCCTAAACTGTTATCCTGTACCTGAGTAGATTTTGCCATCATTACAGTTATTCATATTTTAATATGTAAGCAAAAATTGGACAAGTAGCTCATATATTCTAAAAATTCTATTTATACTAGCTCTATTTATCCCTGGGCCAAGGATGTTAATATGAATAATAAATAACACAGAGACACAAACACGCAAAGCATTTATTTTCAAATTTAAAGGAAGGTAAATTCTTCAAAGACAATCTATAACGATTAACCAGAGTTGTTGTTTTTTTCATTTGTGTTTTAAAGGTGTAAATCTATCATTGATTGTCTTTTTGCATTAAACCTTAGTTTGTCATTCTTGTGAGGTATTGTGGTTAGTGTGATAGCATAGGAAAATATTCAGAAAGATAAAAAGCAATGCAATGATTAAACATGCATCAATAATAATACTAATAGAAAGGAATAGATAGTTTGTCTCTTCTTCACACATCAGAAGACACATTGGAGAATTGGCTGTGAATTATTTTGCCAGGTGTGAGCTCAATGACACCAGCCAGAAAATGGTAGCTGGTTTGATGACTCATCATTGTTTCAAATATATTAGCTCTGTACAAACCACCTTGCTCTGAGGGAAGGAGATTAAGTTAATTTAACGTTCTGCCTATCGGCATCTCAATTTCATTGAATTTGCCCACCAGATTGTCTAATTCATCTTTTTTTTTTAATGTTGTTGCTGTTAACCAAAAATGCAGCAGGCATATATTTCTGGAAGACATATACAGAGGGTTTTTTTTTTCTGCCCTGACATTATAGGAAAAAGTAGGAACATTCAAACAATGTGAACTCTGTTTTTTTAAGGTTTGTTATGCAGCCCCATCCCAACGTGGTAGCTCAGTGGCTAAGACGCTGAGCTTGTTGATCAGAAAGGTTGGCAGTTTTGCGGTTCGAATCCCTAGCGCTGCTTAATGGAGTGAGCTCCTGTTACTTGCCCCAGCTTCTGCCAACCTAACAGTTCAAAAGCATGTAAAAAATGCAAGTAGAAAAATAGGGACCACCTTGGTGGGACGGTAACATGCGCCTTTGGCATTTAGTCATGTTGGCCACATGACCACGGAATCATCATCAGACGGTGTTGGCTCTTTGGCTAAGAAACAGAAATGAGCACCACCCCCTAGAGTTGGGAACAACTAGCACATATGAATAGCACATATAAACCTTTACCTTTTACCCATCCCAAACAAAATATGTGCAGCAGGATGGAAAGAGGTTCGATTTAAAACAGGATAGACATAGATTCATTGAGTTGTAAAACTTCTCTGAGCTTGGTTTTATTGGCCACCTAGCTAACATCTAAAGGTAACAACAGCAAACCAAAGCTAAGCTCAGAGAACTCATACAACCCAAAGCTACTACATATATGCTCCACAGACCAGGTTCATGTCATCTTCTGGTCCTCTGAAATTTTGAGTCAGCCACACTAGTCTGTTACATAAACGATGTACGATGAAGATGTTTTTAATCTACCAATACTTATCGAGACAAAACCTGATACCCAAGAACTTCTAGTTACAACAAGAGTGAACAGGGAACGTAATTGTGCTGCTTAGTGGGAAAGGAGATATAAAAGTAAGAAAAGCAACTCATCAAAATATGCGGCTTCCAGAGAGTTTGCCAGTTATATACCGAGACCATCAAATTTTTCCATCCTTCTCTTTTGACATTAGCAAGATGATGATCATCTAGGAGGTTAAACAGCTTACATGTACGGTTTGTCATAAATATATTCACCATGGAGGTAATGAAACATAAATGTTATTCCTCTTGGCTGTATATAAATCAGAAGGTGATAGGACAGCTGTCTATTTACAAAGAGTCATTAATCTTTTGATTCTGAAAAATTGAGTGTGTTGGGAAAGCTTGTCAAAGTGAAGGAAGAGCATTTCATGAGTAGAATGGGGAAGTTTTGTAGGAGAAGAAACAATCCTGCATATATGCTGGAGCACTACCTGTAGTAAATATTTTACTAACATTGGGGTTTGGTACTTTGCTATTGGCTATTTTTGTTATGGTTTTGTTACAATTACTTTCATTACAATTTTGTCATAGTATGAGGGGCATGATGGCTCAGAGGATAAAGACACTGAGCTTGTCAGATGAAAAGCTGATAGCCTGGGTTCGAGACCTGAGCACCGCGCAATGGGGTGAGCTCCAATCCTTACCTCAGCTCCTGCCCACCTAGCAATTTGAAAGCACTCAAATGTAAACAGATAAATAGACACCACTTCAGTGGGAAGATAACAGTGTTCCATGTGCCTTTGGCATGTATCCACGCAGGCAACATGACCACACAAAATTTGGACAATGCTGGCTTCCTCGGCCAAGAAACAGAGATGAGCATTGTCCCCTAGAGTCAGACATGACTGGACAAGGGAAACATTTACCTTTACCCTACTTCTGTTAGTTGTGAAAGATTTTTGATAATCAGCCATTTAATTTCTTATTGTGCCTTTGCATGAGAATAAATTTTGAGAGCAGACATTTTTCCAAGAGTAAGATAAAGGTTCCCCTTGCACATATATGCTAGTCATTCCTGACTCTAGGGTGTAGTGCTCATCTCTGTTTCTAAGCCGAAGAGCCAGCACTGTCTTGATAATGATTCTGTGGTCATGTGGCCAGTATGACTAAACACCAAAGGTGGACAGGGTGCAGTTACCTTCCCACCAAGGTGGTCCCTATTCTTCTACTTGCATTTTTACATGCTTCTGAACTGCTAGGTTGGCAGAAGCTGGGGCAAGTAACAGGAGCTCACTCCATTGCACAGTGCTAGGGATTCAAACCACATAACTTTTCTGATGAACAAGTTCAGTGTCTTAGCCACTGAGCCACTGCATCCCCATTTTTCCAAGAGTAGGAAATAAAAATTAATTTGCACTGAATGCCATTTTCAGATCAACTGATAGTTCTAAGTGAGTAAAAACACACTTCTGAAATGAATGGACAGTGTCAAAAATATAATATCGGGGCGCTCTTCACAGTCACTTCTGCCCTCGTTATCTCCCGCCTTGATTATGGCAATGCTCTCTACATGGGGCTCCCCTTGAAGAATATCCAGAGGCTGCGGCCGCGCGGGTGATTTTGGGGGCTCATCAGAGCTCCCATATTACACCTCTACTTCGTGAGTTACACTGGCTCCCTGTGGCCTTCTGGGTGCGATTCAAGGTGTTGGTTCTTACCTTTAAAGCGCTTCATGGCTTGGGACCCGGGTACTTACGGGACCGCCTGTTGCCACCATCAGCCTCCCACCGGCCAGTACGTTCCCACAAGGCGGGCCTCCTTGGGGTTCCATTGCCTGGACGTTGTTGTCTGGCAGCCCCGAGGTTTGAGCCTTCTCTGTGGGGGCACCCTCCCTTTGGAACGAACTGCCCCCAGAGATCCGGACCATCGCAGACCTGCGGATCTTCCGGCATGCATTAAAGACCCATTTGTTCCAACAGGCTGGTCTGGCCGAACATTAATTTTGGGGTTGATTGGGTTTTTAAAATTTTTTTAAATTTTAATTTTTTTATAATTTTAATTGTTAACCATTTAATTTATATTTTAAGTCTATTTTTTAGATGATTGTACACCGCCCC
>JAEANM010029905.1:0-10103 GCA_017656035.1 Myanophis thanlyinensis | reverse complement strand
TTATTTATTTATTTATTTATTATTAAATTTCTATACCTAATTTCTAATTCTTTATTGGCCAAGTGTGACTGAACACACAAGGAAATTTGTCTTTGGTACATATGCCCTCAGTGTACATAAAAGGAAATGGTACACTCATCAGGAATCATAAGATACAACACTTAATGATAGTCATAGGATACAAATAGGCAATCAAATCAAACTAGGAAACAATAATCAGTATAAATCGTAAGGATCCAAGCAATAAGTTATAGTCATAGTGGGGGGTGATGGGTGATGGAATGATGAGGAGAATAATAGTAACGCAGACTTAGTAAATAGTTCGACAGTGTTGAGAGAATTATTTGTTTAGCAAAGTGATGGTGTTCAGGAAAAAACTGTTCTTGTTTCCATACAGGTAAATTTCCATACACATAAATATTTACCTATATTTTAATGAACATTAAATGTATCATATTTTATTAATATTATTTACAAAATAAAATACTTTTTGCAATATTTATGTTTCTTTGGAAAGATACCAAGATAGCAGCTTTTTAAATTGTTTCGTAGTATTTATAACTCCTTATTTCCACAAAGACAAAGAACAAAAATAAATACAGTAGTACTGGACCTAGCAAAGCAGCCTACATTATTTATTTATTTTGCCTTAAGGAAGAATCCATGCTGCAGGGAAAAAATGCAATTATTTTCACTACTACAATGAGTCAACATGATTTTCCTTGAACAAGAACAAACAACTATGGCACCTCATGACCTGTGGACTTCAACTCCCAGAATTCTGAGCCAGCGGGAGCTTCTAGGAGTTGAAGTCCACAGGTCATAAAGGAGCCATAGTCGTCCACTCTTATCTTTGAAGAATATTCCACAGTTTTCTTTAATCTCTTACAGACTCCTTTTCAATCACTTGTAAAAGTTGTTAAACACCTGTACAACCAAAGTACAACCAAAAGCTTTTGAAGTTTCAGAGGAGGCAGGAGGAGGATTACAATAGAGCAGGTTGAATGGCATCACCTTGGACGAATGGGGCATATTGTTTTCCCTTTGGCCTGCTTTATATAAACTCCCATTATTAATTCAAGAGGACCATCCTTCTTGTTCAGTGGTGAAATTCAGCCAGATTGCACCACATTGCCCAAACCGGTAGTGGCAATTTGAAATTGGCCCCGCCCACCCGCCCTTGCCCTTATCCTTCCTTATACAAGCTTCGGGTTTTTTCCTTACCTTAATCAGCTGTTTGGAGCATCTACAGAGCCTTCCTGATGATCCCGGCTGCCTCTGGTGCCTGTAAAAGTGGTTTAAAAACCACTTTTTAAACAAAGCAAAATCGGTCAGATTCCACCCCGTTCTTGTTGGAGGCAGAAGCATTTCAGAAGGAACTCGTCTAAGCATTTCCTGACAACAGGAACCTGATCTTAGCAGTATTTAGTTAAGCAGGTGTCATGCTCATAACAGAAAGAAGAGGTATTTATAAGAAATGCATTATAGGTATAGGCAAACTCTATCACCGAACTAACTATATCCTACAGTGGCAAAAGCTGACGTCAAAGAGCCTTGGAGAGACTTGGGAACAACATGAGGAGTCGTGATCTCAGATTAGAAACCTCAAAGTCAAAGAGCAGGTAGCATGCTAGACAGAGAAATGATAAAGAGAAATCTTTTAACTCTCAGTTGCAGATCATGAGGTGCTGAGGTGGTAAAGAGTTAGTGCTATTGGATTTGGACTTCCAACATATCTTCTTATGGTTCTTTATTGATCCACAGCTTCCATAATCTCTCAAAAGTGTATGGGCAAAGGTCATCTGTTTCATCTCTTTTGATGGGCAACTTTCATTTGATTGAGTCCTCCTCTTTGAATATCTTGCATCTATGCACTTCAGGGTCCTCTTGGGATGCCTTTCTCCTTTATTTGAATCCTACACTGGCTGACATTCCTTTGCCGTCCTTCTTTGTGTGGAGTTTTTCACTTGCTCCTTCTTGACAATGTAGGACAGCCTTTATAGTGGAGCCCCTTTGTTGGAATACTTGGTGTGTCTGTGCTGCAGTGCCTCACCTATCTTTCTGACTGCCATGCAGCCAAGGATGTGCGGTTAGCTCATTTTTTACCAGGACATGATAAGCAAAGTTGGATACTTAGAATCATACATGGAAACCCTTGTAGTATTGTGACTATCCAGTCACCATTCCTTCCTACCATTCAAATAGGATCTTTTTTTCTTTTTCTTTTGCCCTGTATGCATATACTTTAAAAGGAGCTGTAGTGGCACAGTGATAAAAATGCAGTATTTCAGGCTAACTCTGCCCACAGCTGGATTTCAACCCTGACCAGCATAAGGTTCAGTCCTGACCAACTCAAGGTTGACACAGCCTTCCATTCTTCCCATGGTTGATAAAATGAGGAGCTGCATTGTGTGGGACCATATGCTGATATTTGCAAACCACTCAGAGAATGGTAAACCACTCAGGGAGTAAAGCATTGTGGAGTGGTATATAAGTATAAGTCTTAGTACTATTGCTTTTAAAAACCAGTGCCCTGGACTGGGCTTCTTTCTATGTCAAAACTGTGGTATTGCATCTGTGGCTTTCATTAGGAGTCTGTCTGGAAGATGGATTTAGTTAACTGCTTCTCCCCAGTATTTATTTACCAGTCCTGCATCTTGCAGGATACACCTTATCATGATTTTTCACTCTGCAACGTGATCTTGTATATGGGCCACTATGAATTCATGTATTATCCTTTGCTCTTTCTGTGTATGTCACCTGCTGATCCCCACTGCCTGTGTAGTACAAGATTTTTTCCCCCAAAGTGTTCTTTTCCAAAAACAAATATTTTTTAAATTGCTCCAGAACTTGACTCCTCTGAGTCAGTAATGAAATGTGAGTCTTGTAGTATTACCAATAAATGTGACGATAGATTTGTTTCTACCTGGTATCTTGACATTCATGGGCCCACAAATGTCATTGTGTATGGTACCAACTGCAGTAGTTTTTTTGTTTCCCTTTATTTTCTCTCCATACTTATGGCTGAGTGCTTTTCTGACAGTAGTTTTGATTCCAGATTTGGAAGAAAGAAGGCGATTTTAATCGTTACAGTGAACACTTCTCTTTTGCCTGCTCTCAATGTAATCATACAGCATGTCTCCCAGATAATGTGACCTTTGGTAATTTTGCCAAGTAAACAGAGCTTTATATTCATTTAATTCAATTAATCTCTCTTCGATGAAATCAAGCTGCCATTTGTAGGCTTCCTTGCTTTGACCTTCGTTGCTTTATTTTCTTTCTGGCTCTTTCTTATCCAGGCTGTAGTAACAGAATAGCAGAGTTGGAAGGGATTTTGGATGTCTTCTAGTCCAACTCCCTGCTGAAGCAGGAAACTCTATACCATTTTAGAATTATACCAGTGGTGAAATTCAGCTGGATCGCATCACATCACCAGAACCAGTAGTGGCGATTTGAAATTGGCCCCATCCACCCGCCTCTGCCCTTATCCTTCCTTATACAAGCTTCGGTTTTTTTTCTTACTTACCTTAATCAGCTGTTTGGCGTGTCTACAGAGCCTTCCTGATGATCCCCTCTGCCTCTGGAGCCTCTAAAAGAGGTTTAAAGAGCTGCACTGCAGCGCATTTGGCACACATGCGTGCACACCGAACCGGTAGCAAAACCAGTCGGATTTTACCCTGCATTATACATTTCAGAATTATAGAAATATATATTTCAGGTGAGTCATTTTCTTTGGAATTCAATCTATTAAGCTGGCCCTGTAAATAAAAGTATAAAAATAAATCAAGCATCATAAACCCAAGCAACATTAACACCTCATTAACACCTTTAAAGCATCTAAAATGTAAGAACAAATGCACCAATCCCATACTTGAAACCACAGTTATAGTCCACATCTCTATATTTATTACACATCATAGCAGAAAAGAAAACCACACAATTAAAAATCAGTCAACACGAGCAAGATTACATCACCATCAAAGATTATAAGCTTACAAGACATAAAACATTTGAAAAAATAGTGGTTAGGGCATCAGAGAATAAAATGCAAGAGATTTTCCTGGTAATTGCCTAGAGTCAGCACTGACCTGAAAGTACAAACACATACACAGAAAACTATTTGTAATATTGTTCATAATTTAATTTATGATCTGGTCACACTTTTTTCTGTTTTCATTTTTTAAAAACAGTAATAAACATGATTTAAGCACCCCAATGTGAACTTTTGGCTTATCAAATTTAGTTGGTCCCTTCAACACTCAGTCGGGGAGAGAAAACTTCAGAAGAACAATTTACCTTTATTTGCTGGCTCATGGATGAGTGTTTTGGAAGGCCCAAAAATGAACAAAAGGTCAGAAATCAAACACTGTTCATCTATTTTTGAATAAAATTCCTTTGCCTGGATGGTGGCCATTGTAATTAAATCATTTTCTAATAATATATTATTTAATTAGTTTTTCGTATTTATAAACCCACTCCAATCCAAAAGACCTCTGAGCAATGTAAAAATAAATAAATAAAAGGGAAAACGATATAGAAGTACAATCTGATATGGAACCCAGAATGGATGCTCTTAACAAATCCATTGAAGCCAAATGCTCACTGGAATAAAACAGATTATTGATAACATTATTAATTACTATTAATTTTCATAGTGATTTTTTAAAAAAAGAGTTCAGTACTTTGAAGGGGAAAAAAGGATGAACCCCCTTTTTTTCAGTAAGGTCAAATAATTTGAAAGGATACAATGAATTTTGTAAGTAAAAATGGTGACAGCTCACAAAGATTACTAGGTGCAAATAGAAATACACATTATTTCCATAGCATAGAAGATAAAGCAGGAATGGATAAATTCATTATTTTATTCAAAGAGATAAATATGTTTTTATTTGGATATCGTTTCTGGAATTTGTGCATGTGAAGAAAAAAAATGAAACTTTGACCTTGCTTTTGTTGATCAGAAAGATTTGGTGTTATAGGAATTACTAGTTATATCTTAATGTGTAAAAACAAAAAGTTAAGAGTTGGACTGTGTTTATCTTGTACTGTGCTAAGAAGAGTTGGAAGTCAATGTCCCTTTTCTTTCTTTTTCTCTTTTCCCTTGTATCTCACACCCCCTTTTCTGTTCCCTTTCCTTCCCTTAATTTCCTATTTTTTCTTCTCTTCTTTGTATTTTATATAATAAAAATAAAATAAATAAACAAAACCTTGAATTTTCAAAATACCAGCAAAGTGAGGGTCCACATGTTTCTTTGGGAGTGAGAGAATATTCTGGAACTGGAGCTGCTGGACAGAAGGCTTGTTGTCTTCTCCCTGACCCAATAACTTTGCAAAGTTTGTGGAGGAGAGGAGATAGAGAGGTTCAATAGGACATTTCTGAATGGATAGATGATTAGACAGGCAAATTTAATTCTGATCAGGCATAGCCTTGATATAGCCCAGTGCTGTGCTTCTGTCTGGTATGTGTATTCCTAACTGCAATACAAGCAGACAACAATACAAATCACAAAATAATGTAAAACAGATAGATATATAAACATATACATGGAGGCAGAAATAAATCTTACAAACATCATAGAACTCCAGTTCTACTATCATTTAAATGTTAGTGGATACTGCAACTGAAAAGAAGGGTTTTAAGGCACCAGACTAGAAACCAGGAGACCATGGGTTATAGTCCCAATTTAGGCACAAAGCCAGCTGGGTGACTTTGGGCCTATCACTCTCTTTCAGCCTTAGCAAGCATGCAAGATCAAATTACTTCTGAAATCTTGTCAAGGTCAGACTCCAAATGCAATTCAAGATGAATCTGATTTCAAAAAGTTGGAGCTAGATGGGAGAAATTTCTAAAACTTGAAGTAACAGCTCTGACATATGGAAAAACTAATTGCCTAATCTAATAGAGCATATATTAACATACATTTCAGTATAATCATGCTAGGAACGGATTGTTGCTATACTATTGCTGTTTAATTTAATTTAATTTAATAATTTAATTTAATTTAATATCAAGATTTCTATACTGCCCCATCTTAAATTGTACCTGCAATTCAAACTGGTAACACTGGGAAAAACTGAGAAGACAAACTATTCCACATAACTGAAAAAGCATGAAATATAAGACCGAAACCAACAAAATGCTGAATCATCAGCACCTAATGATGATAGTAAAATTTGATGACCAAGAGTGTCAGATGCCACAAACAAATCCAACAGCAGCAATAGATTAATGATTTTCCATCAGCAATTCATTCAGAACCAGAAGGTGTCAATTCTGAAATGATCTACATGAAACTCTGATTGAAATGAATTGATGAGATTATTTATTGACCAATAAGGAAGAAATTAAGAGCGAATAAAACTATAATCGCAGACAAAAACCAAAGAGAAGACGTTGGATCAAAACTGGAACAAAGCCTCCAATGCATTTTTTTTTAAGCAACATGTAAAAGAACAAGTGGTATACTTCTAAAAGTATTTTCACTACTGTGACTTCATTACTTGGAGAAATCAGAAAGAAGTGTGGAGCAATTTTAAGTTATAGAAACTGTGCATGAGCCCTACATGAGGAAAAGTCTGGAACATCGCAATGTAAGGCAAAAATCTCTTCCAAATTCTTCAAATGTAAGCAAAGAACTTTTGATAGTAATCACCAGCAGTAGAGACATTCATAGGAACCATTGCTTTAGTTAAAATCGTGCACCTTTTGTAGATGCATGTGACATTATCATTATAAAAGGAATGACATAAAAGGAAAAGAAGCACACATTACTCTTAACCTCACTAAGTAGATCAGAGCTTGAAATAAATTCTACAGGAAGACTAAAACTACTTTTATTAAGACTGGTTATAAGAACAGAATCTTGCAAGTCTGATCATGCTGTACCTCTTCCTCCATCTTGGGGAAATTAAGAAAGCATCTGCCTGGGTGGCTTCCAAATGATCCTGTTGTGGATTTAAAAATATTTCAGCCCCTTTTGCTTAATCCAGGGGTGGGTAATTGTGGCTCTTTTATGACCTGTGGACTTCAAATCCCAGAATCCCTGGGCAAGTCAACCTGAATAAAATGGAAGAAACATTTTGAAGTGTAAGGGTTCCTTACATTTACACCTCAAAACATTTCCTCCATTTTATTTAGGTTGCCTTGCCCAGGGATTCTGGGATTTGAAGTCCAGAAGTCATACAAGAGCCACAATTGCCCACCCCTGGCCTAGAGGAACAGAGAAAGAGAAAGAGAAGAACTTTACCCAGACATAGAGACTCATTTGCTTGGAAGAATACACTGAAGAAATGAGAAAAAGAGACCTTTTTAATAGTTATATTAAGACAAACTAATTCCCTTCCAACTATTGAAGTATATCTATATGAAAAAGAATGGGCAGAGGAGGAGGAGCACAGGCTTCTAACCTTATATTGGAAGAACTTCAAAGGCACCATTATTCTCATGGACACCATACATAGTTCTGTCAATTAGATTTAATTGCCCATTTTGAGTGTTCTGGGAATACATCTAAATAATTGTTATTTTGGTGTTGCAATGTTAAATGTACACATAATTTACAATGCGGTTAAGTAATCATAAGCATATCAATATTGGATTGTATCCTGTGATGATCATCCCTTGTCACAGTCTTTCTAGAACAGGGGTGGGCAAACTTGGCCATTTTGTGACTTGTGGATTTCAACTCCCAGAATCCCTCAGCCAGCTTTTGCTCTCTCAGCCAGCTTTTGCTGGCTGAGGGATTCTGGGAGTTGAAGTCCACAAGTCACAAAATGGCCAAGTTTGCCTACCCTTGTTCTAGAAGCTACATACCAGTAGTGGACAGAAACAAAGCAAAAAAATAGTCAGTACATGTTCACAGCTACTTGCACGTATCTATACCCCACTAATACCTAGAATTTGTAATGTAACTGTAGAGAGTCACATAATCTCTCTGTATATAAATCAGATGAAGAAATACCATTATGGGCGTTTGTTTAAGCTTTAAAGGTTTGGTTAAAATCATGGGGAGGATAAGGGCAAAACTGGAGATCCAAGACTGGATAGTGATACCTGTTATGGCAATCTCCCAGCTGTCAGATCAAAGTGGCCAACTAGGATTGTGTAGCTGTTTAGATTTTCAGAAAAAAATATTTCATGGTCTTGATCTGAATAATTGCATATCCGTATGTCCAAACCTTTTATTTGCTATTGATAGCTTTTCTTTACAATTGTAAGAAAGTGTACTTTCAATTTTTTTCATTAGAGATTTTAATTAAAAAATAAGTGACCTCACATTTATTTCTTCGTATGTTCAAAATTTTAAATCTTTGATGCTTAATTAACCACCACTATAACAGCAACAACAAAAAGTTAAAGCATGGAAGTAAGCTATCAGCTCAGGATGATTCAAAATTATTTTAGTTACATACATTTTACTCTATGGCTTCCTAAAATTTAGGAAAGCAGGTGAAAAGAACCAATTATGGATCTTTGACCAAAAATGCATTAACTTGAAGAGACCAGGAGTTAATAGAAAAAAATATTTGCCAATTTTTTGCCATTATTGAAATAAATATTTGCTATTCTACTCAGAGAAAAGGCAACTTTATTCTTTCTTTGTTGGTGTGTTGTAAAATATAAGAGAAGTTCACTGAATTAAATGAACTTAAAGTAAGAGCAAGGAGTAAATTTGCTACAGTGGTTATAGATGTAGACAAATGAATAAAAATGTACTGTGGTATCACTTCAATTCATTATATATGTAATTAATTTAAATCCTATATTATGTTATTCTGTATATTGTAATATGAATATTTGGATTAAAATGTATGTCTTTCAATGATTACACAAGTTTCACCATCCCCTTTAGTGGATAAGTCAACTATAATTTTAAAGTCGCCATGACTTTAGTGGATAAGTCAACTATTTCTGTTTTAACATCATGGAGATTTATTTCCACAAATCACAGGAAAAGAACCAGTTACTGTTTTCAGATTTAAATTACACTGAGAAAGAAACTATATTTTACCTTATTAAGGGTACATGGCAGCTGTTGCATATTGGCATTTAGAATCATATTGTGTTTCCCTTAGATAAGGATTTTTTTTGGTCCCTCAGCAAAATGTAACATTTGAGAATTTGCACAATTAACTATTACATCTTTCATATATTCCATCCAGAAATAGAAAAATAGGTACTGTAGACTGAATACTAACCATTGCATTTGAACTGAAGTAAGCAATATAAGACTGCAGATTAATTAAAACCATCCAATTATTTCTCCTCAGCATATAAATTGCTGTGTTTACCTTGCACAGTAATTCAGTGGTTGTTCTGGTTGTTCTGGCAGAAAGGAAAAGTACAAATTTATATAAGAGGAAGGATAAGAATATTGGGCCCATGGACCCAATCTTTATTTAATTTGGAAAAAATACCTGAGTTGCTTGATAATCAAATTCGTGTTATATTTAACAGTCGTGTAAGGAAAGCATGTGTAAGATGAATGATTCCCCACATGTTCAAAGAGGCTATGAAAAGTATATTTTTGTGTGGAAAATTGAGAAAGACCTTTAGAATATTCATACATAAAACTAACCATCTTGGAGAAGAGAACATTCACAGAAATACCAGGCTTTTATAATATTTGCTATTAGGTAATAGCTGGATGCCTTATGTTGTTCTGAGTTTCCAGTAACAGATTTTGTGAGATTAACTACCTATCATCTAGTAGGATCATCTAATGGATATTTTTTCTGTTGAGGTACCTGCATTCTAGAATGGTATCCCCTCAGAGATTCCCATGCCTCCCATTATTATGACATTCCAAAATGCACTGAAAATCTGCTAGCACTACCTAGGTAATGAAACATATGCAAGAAATCCACCAAGCTCAGAGCACCAAGGACTCTGTCTGCTTTTTCCCTGACTTTGGAGTAGAATGGTGTTGAGCCTCTCTAAGATGTGGCTTTGTTTTTGTATAGATATTCTTTTTCTGATGCAAATCTTTTCCTTCCTCTTTTCATTTCATTGTTTTATAGTGTAAAACACTCAAGGATGTCACAGATCGCACATTTTTAAATATATCAAGTAAATAAGTAAGTAAGTAAGTAAATAAGTAAGT
>JAEANM010029904.1:0-10104 GCA_017656035.1 Myanophis thanlyinensis | reverse complement strand
TGTGTGTGTGTGTGTGTGTCTTAAAGTTGACTCAGCTTTCCATTCTTCTGAGATTGGTAGAATGAGGCCCCAGAGACCCCTGAGTTTGTAAACAACTGAGAGAGGGCTGTAAAGCAATGTAAAACACATTGCAGTTAGCAATGTCTAACTGCTATTGCTATTACTATAATGTAAGTCTGGTCATTTGTGCCTTGAGTAAGAACTCTGTATATATTTGTTCTACAATCCGTTTGTTCATTTTATTGGCTACCTTTGATGCTGTTCAAAAGCATCAATAATCTTTTTATCCTGTTTCCTCAAAGTCCAACTTTTGCTTTCATAGAGCATCACTCAGCACAATTTTGATTTTTGTAGATATAGACATACAGGCATCTGAATGCATATTACAGGGTCTTCATTTGTATCCAACAAGTGCTCTACTCTTCTTTACTGTTGATAGTCAATCCTATAAAGCAGAAACTATCCAGCATCTTTACATCAAGTAGTCTATTTACTTACATTTTTACCATGTACAGTATATTTTAATATTTCATACTTTTACATGTACAAGTGAACTTTTAATTGCTGAAAATGGTCCTGGGTCAAAATGAAATTGGAAGCAATATAAATTTTGTGCTTCTTATTCTACAGTAACTCTATTAGAACTGTCTTTGATAGTGAAATCAGATTCCCAATTTCGATGGTGACCCTACATATTATGTGTGAGTTTCACTGAAACCTGCCTTTCAAAAAAGTAATTTATTCAGTTATTTAAAACTATTCATCTTTTTCATCACTTAAACAATACCAAAGTATATATTAGCTGATAGGAACCAGGATTATGTATTCATTTTTATTTATACTCTGCCATACCCCCTCAGAATACTCAAGGTGATTTCTAACAATCAAATCAAAATTAAATTAGAGTTAACTCTACCATTTTAATGTTTAATTAAAAAGATAACAGTTCTAAAAAAATATTACTACAGCTCAATTTAATATTCACTTTCAATAAAGTATAGAAAATATTTGTGTATATCTCTTTGTGTTTTTTTAGTTTTACAATGTGAGTTAAAGCCTTCTCTTCAGTTTGACCTTTTTGTTGCACTTTCTTTCCACTTCAAAATATAGGTGGAATATTTTCAAAAGATGGAAAACAGGGTGCCCAGTTCTCAGGAGACTTGTGACTCTTTTCAAAAGAAGCTGTAAATCATTCAGCTGGCTCAATATCCTCAGGAATATGAGAACTAGCAGGAAGTTATTTTTACTTGTCTATTTGGTATAACCAAATATGTATTTAGATTGATAATAGGCATATTATATGTTGGTATGAAAAGGAAGGTTACTATTTTCTTCCCACTATTCAGAAATTAAAGCACATTATTTTGTTAATATTATATCTATTTAGATAGATAAATAGGTCATGAGAGATTTGATTGCTATGAAAAAAATAATTCCCACACTTTTTCCCATTATGATATCAATTATATTGTTATAGGTGTATATCAACTATTGCATGTCCACAAGAATTTTATCCTTCCAGATTTCTCTTTTACTTGAGGAAAAGAAAAGGGGAAATCCATTTTTCTTTAAGAAATGGTAGACAGGAAAACCAGATATCAACACTTCCTGCCTTTGAGAGGGCTTTCAATATACTATGAATGGTTGACCCATGTATGACCTTGATCATGGGAAGGATTTGTTTTGGTTGTCTGCTATAGCCAGCTACCTACCGTGAAAATTCCTATTCAAGGGAGTTCTTAACATTGCTTAAAAGCACATTAATTTATGGTAGATGTTTTTGAAGAAAGACTGCTTTATAGGTAGAGAGAGAAATTGCTCTGCCAACATATTTTAATTTTTAGTCCTTTGTTTACTACATTGTTGTAATGTTCCTACATTTGCTAATTAAATATATTAGAATATGTTTTAAGTAATTAAATTATAAAAAAATTAAAAAGTGAAAAAGAACATCCCCTCACAAACAAACGTAAAACAGTTTCAACTGGCACAAAACAGAATATAATGTTCTATGTGTAGAGCTAGACCTAGAAGCATACAATGATTACATATTAAATATTAATTACAGAACATATATATTAAAAGACTAAAGAAGGTTTCCCATAGAAGTCTATCACTGGAGATAATAATTACAGATGGAATTTTATATTCACCATTAATCAACAATCCACTGATGATTTGGAACATCCAATTGACTATATGAAAATTAAAAGATATTCTAAATTTTATTTTAACCTGGCTTAAGTAGGCATTATTTAGTGCCATCAATCAATAGCATAAATATTGCTTTACAGCTATATCAAAAACATTAGCAACTTTCAGAGCATTAGTTATGCAAAGCAGTTGTCAAGATAGATATTTCCCTCTGAAACTTCCAAAGAAAATCAATAATCTTTATGGATCTGATTAAACACCTGAATGTGAAATAGTTTCTTTAGATCTGTTAGCTTGACAAGGATAGAGAACAACAAAAAAGAAATTGTTTGCTTATAACAGTAATGATTTATTGATAATCTTCTCCTTTAAGGGCGTAAATTGGTTACTAGGGTAATTTTGAGCAAGCCAGAAAGCACTCAATCTTTTAGAATCTTAGAGAAATAAGGTGTTTTATGTATTTATTAATGTCTGCTACTCCCTTTCAATTATGTTATCTATTGTAGGATAGATATAACAATAAATAATAATGAATTTGAGGTATTACTGAGAAGAAATGTAACTTTCCATATTGGAAATTAAGAGTTTTTCTGAATTCTTTTAAAGGAATCATTTTCCAGTATTTTTATTCGCTGCTGGCATTTCTTATTTATGCTGGCTTCAAAATTCCCTTCCTTCTCCTAATTCATAATATTGTAATGATTGTGCTGTTGTGTAAGTTTTAAGATTGAATAGGTTATTACTTTCCAAATGATATAGAAGATACCTCCATATGATATTAACTTTAAAAAATATTTAGTTAGTCCACAATTCTATTTAATCATTTATTTTCCTGCAAGAAAACACATATTATTAGATAAAGTAATAAAGAGGCCTTATTTTTTGAAATTTTGACTAATAGGAATATTTTCTCTGCAATTCAAGAGTTTCTCTGTAATGCATGTATACACTATATACTTTCTGAAATTATACATAGAATATATCCGTGATGGTGAACCTTTTACAGACCGGGTGCCCAAACTTCAAGTCTCTCTCTTGCACGCGCCGGAGAGCCAAAGACCAGCTGGCTGGTGGGAGGCTTTGCATGACAACACCAGCATCATATTTTTCTTTCACAAGCTTCTGTTTCATAGTTTGCAGGGAAACTTCTGTTTCCTTGCAAACGATGGCGAGAAATGCCATGAAGAATTACGGTGGGGCTGAGCTGGGGCAACAGTGTGCATGTCCACAGAGAGAGAGGGCTCTGAGTGCCACTTCTGGCATGCATGCCATAGGTTCACTGGGATATATCTACAATATATTGAAATCCTACAATATATTGAGTTCAGGGCCAATCGTTTTAATGCATTCAATACACAACTTCTAACTTAAATGAAAATTAAGTACCAAAAATAAGTTCATCTGATATTTTTTTCTTTTTAGAAAATATAAAAAATAAAAAATGGAAAAAAGATAACACCAAAAGACAAAGGAGACAGAGAGAGAAAGAGAGAGATCAACGTCATAAATGATTGAGATGAGATTTAGACGATAGATTCAAGATTCAGAAGGACCTTGACAGAGTTGAGCATTGGGCACTATCCTACAAGACATAATTCAATGGTAAAAAAAGTAAGATCCTGCACTTAGTCAAGAAAAACCAAATGTATAGGTACAGAATAGGTGATACTTGGATCAAAGAAGTTATTAGAGAGATTTAGGTATCCTAGTGGACCACACTTAAGTATGAGCCAGCAATGTGCTGCAGCTGCCAAAAAAGGCCAATGCAATCTTGGGCTGCCTCAACAGAGGTATAACATCAAGATCACAAGAAGTGATAATGCCACTTTACACTATACTGAGGGCACACTTGGAATACCGCGTACAGTTCTGGTCACCATGGCACAAAAAACATGCTGATAAAAGTGTGCAGGAAAGATCAACAAAGATGCTAAAGAGCCTGGAGACTAAATTGCATAGTGAATAGTTGAAGGAGCAAAGTATGCCTAGCCTATCAAAGAGAAGAATTGAAGAGAGTGGGTGATAGCTGTCCTCCAGTACTTGAGGGACTGTTACAGAGAAGAGGCATTGAATTATTATCCAAGACACCATAGAACAAGACAAAAAGTAATGGGTTGAAACTTTTAAAAGAGAGATCCAATCTAAAAGTAAGGAGAATTTTTTTTAACAATGAGAACAATTACTCAATGGAATAGCTTTCATCCCAGATTTGTGGGTGCTCCATCACTCAAGGTTTTCAGAAATAGAATGACTCAGAGAGAAAGTGTTATTTTTCTTGCAGGACAAAGAAATAAGTCAATAAGCAAATGAGAAGGGGGGGAAATAATCTACAGATAAATATTTGTAGTTTCACACAAACATGACTGTAATTATACGTAAAATAAAAAGTATTTTTAACCACAATTTGATACTGTTTATATGGCAGGTATGGTGCAATTTTAAATTTTAGTGAATTAGTAATTACACTTATTTAATTTAATTACTAAAGTTATTATAATATATTAAAATTAAAATGGTTATTTGTCTCATTGATATATTAAAGAAAAATATACGCTTGAAGAAGTTAAGTTACTTATTTTAAAAGTGAGTAAGAACATGGTGGATTTTATTGCACTCAACCCAAATTGAAACATAGCTATTTAGTTTTCAGATACTTTGAGACTGGAAATAATTGATTTATATCAGCCTCATCTAGATTAAAACCTATTTAAATTCAAGTCAAACAGTAGCTTCTAGGAGGGGGAAAAGTTCATTTGGATAAGGACAACTCAGATAATCTTTCTGCTTTGGATAAGGACAACTCAGATAATCTTTCTAGCATTCCCACAATATAAGCAATATTATTCTGTCTGTGGTCTGATAATTATACAACCTAAAATCTGTGTAACTTTTTAAATTCAAGGTGTTGGTGCTTACCTTTAAAGCGCTCCATGGCTTGGGTAATTACGGGACCGCCTGTTGCCGCTATCAGCCTCCAGCCGACCGGTGCGTTCCCACAGGGCAGGCCTCCTTAGAGTTCCATTGTCGGGACGTTGTCATCCGACAGCCCCAAGGGTATGACCCTTCTCTGTGGCGGCGCCCTCCCTGAGGAACGAACTACCTCTGGAGATTCGAACCATTGCGGACCTTCGGGTCTTCAGACGTGCCCTAAAAACTCATTTATTCCAGCAAGCCGGCCTGGCCTGACACCTGAGGGGTTTTAAATTCTGAATTTGATTTTTAAATTTAATTTGTTGAATTTTAAATTTTAAATTATTAATTGTCTAAATTTTATAATTTAATCAGCCTTAATTTAATTAATTTTAACTGGTTTTAAATTGTTTATATGTTTTTACTTGGCTGTTCACCACCCCGAGTCCCTTGGGAGATGGGGCAGTAGAGAAATTCTGAAATTAAATTAAATTAAATTAAATTAAATTAAATTATTAAATTAAATGTTTTTCTAGAAAATGGTTCATTAATTATGTAATCAACATCACTTTTGAAAGTAGATACGAAGTTTAAAAGAACAACTAGAGGAGAAATTGTCGTAAAAATTCTTAAACCAGATTTCCACAAGGCTGTACTCTTCAGTGGTCCCACTCTACTCTGATTTCATGAGAACACCTATCTAGAATCTGGAATGTCACTGTGTACCTGGTTCAGTTCACATTATTCCAGTGTTTTCTTACAATCCAAAATAAAGTCATTAGGTTCAAGCTGGAATCATTCATCTATGCAAACAGTAGAAATACAGGTGATCATTTGTAGCAGAGATTATATGATGGAAAATACATAGGATATACCAAAATGCCCAGCATGAGGAAATTAAAAGAGTTTGTGGCTTTACCTGTTGTACAAAATGCTTGACCCCTAGGAACATTACTTGGTAATAGAAAATGCCAGGATGCCTGAGTTTTCTGCAGATCAGACTACATACTCCAAAGGATTTTAGGATGCCAGTAGTTGATGCAGCTTTTACAATACATTATGGAATCTACATTGGCAGGATGTAATGGTCTGAAATGATAAGCACTCTATTCAAATTATTCATATCTAGTAGCTTCACTTACACCACCCTATAAGTACAAATTAATAGAGTGAATTTTGGTCACAATAAGATAATTCCTGGATACAATGTTTGCTTTCTTTTGTTTTTGTGTACTGCACAGTCACATCATTTTGTTCACTTTCAGCAGGTTTTTTTGGGATGTGTTTCTGGAAAATTTCAAAAAAATCAATTTGGATTGCAACAAGAAAAAAGAATGGGCTACTGAAGCTATTACTGTGTAAGATTCCAGGACCATCTGTAATTACACTACAAATCTATGAGAAAAAAATAGATCTGGATCCACAGATAAGATAGCTTAGAGCTTCCATGCTCTGCATGTTGCATGAGGACAGATATTGATCGCATGACTGACTTTTAACATGCTGTCATATTTTTAGAGAAAGATGTATGATGGCATATAATTAGTTAATTTTAAATAGTTTTACTTATATATGATTCTAAATTACTGTTTGTGCTATAGATAACCTTTCATATAATTAGCAGAATAATTTAAAACATTAAGACAAATTCCTTTCCCAGTTCTGTACATCTTCAATAGTTTGCTTTTCATTGACACCAACCTATTTCTTTTCACATTTCTGAAAAAGGACCCAAATTGTCTGACCATTTTCCTGCATTGTGCTGTATGTCAAGATTCTAGCATAAGAAACAATTTTAATTAAAGTTGGAGAAGAATATCAGATCACCTTCATATAATCTTAATTTTCCTCTTACCTTAATAGTGCATTCACTAAAGGGAGATCAACTTTTGTGACAATTTAGACATAATTCCAAATAAGAATTGACACAAAGAGCGTTATTTTAAGACTCACTTTAGTTTACACAAGATAGAGTTTAATGATTTTGTTAACATATCTTTTCAAGAGGGGAGATGCCTACATATATGAAACCATGTAACCATGTTACCATGTGCCCACTCTTGTAGACACCTGCCTGGATCTTGTCACATTTAAAAAAAAATCTACCAATATTTGGATACCTTTCAGTCTGAAATCAGGCTTGAGCATGGATGGAAATGGCATTGGTTGTGCTCATGATTGACCTTTGTCAGAATATAGGTGGGCATAGTGTACTTCATCTAGCAATAGCAATAGCACTTAGACTTATATACTGCTTTATAGTGCATTGAAGTCCTCTCTAAGTGGTTTTACAGAATCAGCATATTGGCCCCAACAGTTTGGGTACTCATTTTACCTACCTTGGAAGGATGGAAAGCTGAGCCTGGTGGGATTTGAACTGCCAAACTGCTGGCAGCCGACAGTCAGCAGAAGTAGCCTGCAGTACTGCACTCTAACCACTATGCCACAGAAGCTTATATGAAACCTTTCAGCAGTTTCTACTATCATCCACCATAAAATCCCTCTATATTACCTTAGTACTAGGAATGGGAGCCCCTGTCTTGGTGGTTCTATTCCTATCTTATCAGGCAGCTTCAGTAAGTGGGGACTGGGGTGAGAGAAAGGCCCCATGTCACTTCATAGTCAGAGGTCAGTCATTGCATCTCCGTTGTTTTACATCTACATCAAACTTGGCAGCTTTAATATGTGTTGGACTCTACCTGCCAGGATTCCCCAGCCAATATGCTGTTTGGAGAGTTTGTCACAATTGGGTATCATAAAGATGCATTTGTAAATATTACGAATCCTGGTTGTACCAGTGGTGTGATGGAAGCCTTTTCCTTACATCTTCAAGTTGTAGAGACATAGACAGAATGAAACAGATTGAAATGAATCCAAGCAAAATAGATTTGTTTCTCAATCAAAATTCTCAAGTAGTTCCAGTGGTGTCTGCCAATCTGTTACTACTGGCTCTGAGGGAAAACATCATGGCTATTAGTGAATGGGAAGGCGGTGGCTATTGTCAGAAAGAATTGTGCTCATCTTTGACTGGTTCCCCAGTCACATATTTATCTGCATTATTATGATTTCATAATAGTGACTCATGTCATTGTCACATCTCAAATAAACTTCTACAGGGGGCTTTCTTAGAAACTGGAGTTAGATCAAAATTCAGCTGACTAAATACTAATGAATGATGGATGGTTTTGACATTTACGTCCTATGTGGTTTGGAGTCTAGATACCTATGTAGCTTGGGGCCCTTTCCCACATGTATCAGGTCCGCCAGTATATTCTTAAAAATACTACACTTTCATGGGGAGGAAAAAGTGAATGGAGACCAGAAAGTACTTTTTCTCAATTGCTGCTCCAACTATTAAATACATGCTCTCCCCTTTAAGGTTATGGAGCTACTGAAGACAAGCTTTTTTTTAAAAAAAGAGTGGATTAAATATATTGTTATTTCCACCTTTAATTTACTTTATTTAAAATTATGAGAACTGAAATATCTTTAATATTATTATATTTGGCTTTTTATGATCTGTTTTATTTTCACATGTTATCACTGTTTTGTTATAATTTTGATTAGTTATTAATTGTTTCACTTTATATTTATAATCAACATTTGATTACTCTGAATGTTTTTGTCAATTGTTTTGTAAGTTACCATGAGTCTGAGTCAATTCAGTAGCATACAAGTAGAAAATAAATAAAACAAATAATAAATGTAAAGTGATGTTATCTTATGCTAGTTCGGAATGCATTTATTTTTTTTACAGATATAGCATGTAACTGCTCCGGGTTGACTGCTTTATTTATTGTGCAAAGTATTAAAGCTATTGTGAATTATCAGAAAAGTGTCCATTGGAGTCAAGAATCAATGAATTTTTAATCTCATCTCATGGTAAAACATCTAAAGAAGATAATTATTATGGAAATGTATTACAACACAACCACCGAAGAATGATAAATCAATAAAAGTATTTTTAGAAGACCTAGTGTATTATAATAGTTAACATGGGTGTTCGCTGGGTTTTGTCCTTTCATCAAAATGTCAGAAAAGGTTCAGAATATGGTATCATGGTGCTATTACTGCTCAGAGTCACTGTGTATATGTTAGGTATCCATATAAATTTGTTTAATAAATAAATTAAATAAATCACAAATCCATTCCCCCTTGGATGCATCCAACATCATAAGGGTAGGGACTGCATCACAATGATAAAACACACATTTTGTCATTCCTCCTCAGCACTCTTTCTAAGCTGTTGCTGATAATGGAAGGGTTGAATTGGGTTGGAAAGGCTGAAGTGGAAACTCACCAGATGACTTTGGGGTTAACTATTGTCCTTTACTTCAACATAGTCCGCCCCACCCCCGCTCCCAAAAATGGGAGAACTGGAGAGCTATATCAGTTGCAGCTTCTGAAAATTAAAAAAAAATCACATTGTTAAATGTGAATTTAACAGAGAAATAAAATTGAAATGCTTTAACTGAATACAGCTAATAAATTCCATCTTTTTGTGTAGTCTTCCTGATGCTTTTATTAAAATAGAACCACATACTCAGGAATGTTAAGGATCTACCATATGACAGGAAGCAATTTGGTTGCATTTGTATCCAGAAGTAATGCATTGAAATGATCATTTAAGAGTATTAAAGGCATTTGGTGCTCTAATCTAATACAGTCTGTTTTATAAGTTTACCATAATACTGTATCTTAAACAATTATAAAGCACATCACTTGTTTTCCATCAGCAATGTCTAGGAGATGACCAGGTTGAGCCTGAGGAAAGAGTCAAACACATCATGTCACAAGTCCTTTCACACCCACAGGAGATCTAAGTCCATCTCATCTTGAAATCCTTCTACCTTCACTATTGCAAAATTACTTTGGTCGTTAGTAGTTCAGATTCTTGTAGAAAGCTTAAACTTGCAATAAATCTTTATATTCACTTGAACTGCCTGGGTCTCTTGATTTCCTACACTGTAGAGAGCATCCTGACAGGCAACATCACAACCTGGTTTGGGAACAGCACCATGCAAAACAGACAAGCACTAC
>JAEANM010029903.1:0-10104 GCA_017656035.1 Myanophis thanlyinensis | reverse complement strand
TTCAAGAAGGGAGCGGGTCACCCTAAACAGGGAGGCCGGACGGTTTTCTGCGGATGCAATAAGGGCGGAGAAGTAAGTGGTTCTTCAGTCATCTCTTCTACTACTTTAGGACTCTTGAGAAATCCACCATCTGGTCCTGGAGACTTGACTTCATTTAAATTAGGCAAGTTCTCTCTTAGTCCCTCTTTGTGTATATCCTAAACTTCAGTTTCTTCCTTCTCTCGGCAGCATGAGGATCACCAGCCGGTGCCCCATTTCCCTTCTGAGATACAAAGTTCTGCCTTCTCATTTTGATTACTTCTCATGATAGATCCATACACTCTTTGGCTTTTCTTTTATTTCTAACTTATCAAAAGTAGCTTTGTTTTTTGTAATTGCTCGAGTTTTGGTTCATTCTGCACATTTACCTTTTTGAAAGTATTTCTATAATTTCTGAAGACTACTTATATTTATTCCTCTTTGGTGATGGGCCTCTATTTCTTGTATTTTCCCCCCTCTTAAGCTTTTTAGAGTTTTATTTATGAGAAGGTTCCAAAACTTTCTGCATCCATACATTCTTCCAATTCGAAATTATACTTAAAGGGTTTGTGGTTGATAGGAGGCTTACAGTTCAGTTTCACACTAATACAGCCTTTTTCAAGTTGAGTTTGGCTTCTGATGATTTCATGGATATGTACTCTGTATGTTTTCTTGGTCACCGAATGGAATTGTTTTCTTGGGACATAATTTCAGCTTCTCAGTTTAATCTAAACCGTTTCCTGAACAGTTAGCATGACAGGTTCAACTTTGTTGAATTCTGGAAGACAAGATCACCAGAAATCTCGAATGCTTTATTCCCAAATCATAGCATCTCTAAATATTGTTACTTATTTTATTGAAGATAATCTATGTACAATAAGGCCATGCTTTTGTGTTGCATGTACTACAAACTGCAACTAAACAATTTTGGTCTGAACCATCACCTATGCAGAATATTCTGTCTCCCATAAATTCATTTTAATAGTTTTCTGTGTTCCATTTGCCACAGCCTCCATTTTCTTTTCAACACTTTAAAAAATAAAGAACTTTTGACAAATTTAGAAAGAACTCTGAACCCAGATAATTGCTGAAGGAGAGCTATAATCCCTTTGTGTATATACACATGGATTTTGTATTAAGTTTAAAACCTCCACCTTGCCTCCCCACCAAAATGTCCCTGTTTAAGGACTTGACCCACCCCCAATCTCAGAATATGATTCATAAAATGTTAAAACAAAGCCAAATACTCTGCATGGATTTTACATTTTCCAGTCATTTGAATTTTTATGAAAATGATCTGATTGCATAAACTGTTGTTGGTAATGAGCTTTGTTAAATCACTGTGAAAAATAGGGAAGACTTTAGAGGAATTATAGAAATGAATACTTTACCATTTGCAAAAAAATATTCATAGAAACACAATGTTTACTGCTTTGGATGATGAGTGCAATGTTAATCTGAAACATTATGAACAGGTAAAATGGTATAGAAATGCAGTATATTCATAGATCACCTCATAAAGCAGTTCTATCAAGCAATTAAGCATTTGACTTGTGATAATGAACAAAGCACAGTGATCACCAAACATAGCATCTCTTTATTTTGCTTTTTTAAAAACACTGCTGATTGCAGAAATATTACAAATAGTTCATTTTGGAAATACAATAAAAGTTTACGAAAGTAAGTATGACCAGTTGTCACACAAAACAGTACTTCGGCAGTGGCTGAAAATAGCACCAAAAGAATATAAATAAGTCTGCGTCCATGCTACTAAACGTTTAACACTGTTAAAAACTGTTTTAACTACATTTCCTTCCCATCCTCTCCACTCAGTATTGCTTAGATTTTCTTTAAAATGCCAAAAGGGAAAAACTCTTACAAGATTAGATATTTTGTCAAAACAAAACCTGGTAAAAAGTTGACAATTAATTTGAAATAAATAAAAGCAGCTAGTTGCATTCCTATGAGGATATCATTCTCTACTTAATTTGTAACAAGTCTAACCCTAACCCTTTGACTGGAAAATACCTAACAAGAAAATATTCTAATAAGAGATTGCCATTACTAAGACTTTAACCCATTGCAGTGCCAAAGTACATAGCTGGTAAGTTACTGATAGGAAAAATCCAATTTCCCAAAGCACAGTTTTAATATTTGTGCACTGAGTACAAGAATTCCTGTCCCTTTAAGCAGCAAATACTGAGGCACAAAGCGTCAAGTATTCCACAGAAATTATTGAATCCATTTGAAACATGGCTGATTTATGATGACATATTATTGTCGCTTCCTACTATTATTGCAAATAATAATATTATTTAATTATTTATAATTAAAATATTATTTAATTAATTTATAATATATTACTATTAAGGCTTAAGTTGTATGCTTATAAACTATTAAGGCTTAAGTTGTATGTTCATAAAACCTGGGCTGAATAACGTATGGATTTTATTTATAATTTAAATTTAAAAGGAAGAAAAGAAGAACTCATGTGAGTTTCCTGTTCTGAATGCCTCTGCTCATTTCTTGCTCTGAGGTAAATCAACTTACAATGAAGAGCACCAGAAAACCTTTTTAAGATCCACACATTTCAAATCGCATTATAGATTTCTATTACTTTCTCCTGTTAAGAAAACTGGACAATATATTTCTTAAGGACATCTGCTCTCAAGTTCACAAAGGTAATAAAGTAATTTAAAAAAAAAAATCTCTCTTCCATCAATGAGTTATTTTTTTATGCTTCATCTTATTCATTTGAATTAAAGATATCTCAATGTAAAGTTTACATCAGTCATAGAAAATAAAATGCTGGTTTAGATACAACACTCCAGAGCGGTGTTTCTCAACTCTGACAATTTTAAGGCATGTGGATTTCAACTCCCAGAATCTCCCAGTTCAGGTACCTTAAAGTTGCCAAGGTTAAGAAACACTGCTCTAGTCTAGGACATTCATAGATGGGTGGACTTCAACTCCCAGAATTCTCAATAAAGGTCAAGCTGCTTGGGAATTCTGGGAAATGAAGTCTATACTATTTGAGGGCTTCCAGCTTAGGGCAGTGTTTTCAGTGAACTTTAAGGGGGAAAAATAGCAGATGGAAGCCTCTCTGGCAGTAAAAGTGTGTGTGTGCGTGTGTGTGTGTGTTGTGTGTTGTTATGGGATTTTGGAGAGAACCCCAAGAATTAAAAAATCCTTTGCTTTCCTTATGGTAGTCAAGGAGTTTCAAATTAAAACAAATAAATAAAAGAAGTGACATGAGATTCATTTCACCCCAACTAGTGTTCCTAGAGATTAATTTCAGGAAAAGTCCAGTAAAAAGAGAACTTGGGACATCCAGAACTTCTCCAACATCCCCAGCGTCCAACATCCTCTATAATATATTAACAATATAAACTATACACTTTAATGAAAAATAGTTTTTCCTGTTTAAAAAAAATAAGGGTATTGAAAAATAAAGAGTATCGAACTTTCTGCTCCCAATCTGCCTACCTGTAGTAGCCAGGGGTATTTTCTTCACTTTGTATCTCTCTGCCAGCTACGTCAAGTAAAAAAAGGAACTCCTCAAAGCTCCTATATTCTTTCTCTCTTTTAAGCAGGAGATGTGTAATTCCACACAAGTGCAAAAAAAAAAAAAAAACTTTTTAAAAAGTTACAAAAGAGCTACAGATCTTACTGTAATTATTTTTAAACAAAAAAGAAAGTGAACGTCGTACAAATGCTTATCCCCATATAAAACCTTCAACAGAGGGAGTTGTAGATTGTCTTCCTGCTGAATTCTTCTTTTTTTTTGGGGGGGGGGGGGTCTATTTAACTGAGCTTCGGCTTTCTCAGCCCTTTGTCCGCTGTCAAGAAAGTAGACAAGGTGGCCTAGATGCCTTGAAGTCAGAAAAAGATGCCTCGGAGGCAACCGCGTTGTAAACGAAGTCATCCTAAAGTCGTGTTTCCCAACTTCAGCAACTTTGAAGATGGGTAGGGCTTCAACTCCCCGAATTCGGATGTAGCAGTGTGTTGAGTTGAAGTCCACTTAGCACCTCAGCACCTCAAAGTTGCTCAGATCGAGAAGCAGCACCCTAAAGATGGTTTGGCAAAGTGCTAGAAGAACACTTACTATACCCCAAAGATGTACTTTTTCCCTGCCTAATGTCGTAGCCCCCAAGCTAATCTTCAGAGACAGAGTAAAAACTTTTCTCGGAGGATGAGTCAATATCCATAGACACGCCGGATGTTTCAGTGTCCGTGAAAAAGGAAGCCACGGAACCAGAGATGTCCGAAGGACTAACGGCGCCCTTCCCCTTCGTCAAGTCTTCGCAATAGGGGAGATCCCAGAGCCATTCTTCAAGATTGGGGGAAGAGTGAGAGGCTTTAGGGGGTGAGTAGGACAGGTGAAGGCAAGGCTCCCCGGGGGACGTCTGGCATTTTCTAAGCAAGGTTTCACTTATTTTGCTGCAAGGACAACAAGGAATAGTCATATTAGTAAGTCTTGGAATTATTTTTATGGGGGAAATAAGAGATTAAATCCAGTGAAATCCATTCCACTGATTAATTGTTCTGTCAGATAGTTTCTCCCTTAGATCTAGGTTGGTTCTCTCTTTTCATGTTCTTCCAAACATTACTTCTTTTCCTGCTCTCTGGAACTCTGGATAATAAGCCCACCCCCTCTTCACTGTGTTAGCCCCTCAGATATTGGAACACTGCTGTCATATCAGCCCAGTCCTTCTTTTCCTGAGACTAAAGGTAAAGGTTCCCCTCACACATATGTGCTACTCATTCCCGACTCTAGGGGGCGGTGCTCATCTCCGTTTCTAAGCTGAAGAGCCAGCGCTGTCTGATGACGATTCCGTGGTCATGTGGCTGGCATGACTAAACACCAAAGACGCACAGAGCGCTGTTACCTTCCCACCAAGGTGGTCCCTATTTTTCTACTTGCATATTTACCTGCTTTTGAACTGCTAGGTTGGCAGAAGCTGGGGGCAAGAAATGGGAGCTCACTCCGTTATGTGGCGCTAGGGATTCAAACCACCAAACTGCTGACCTTTCTGATCGACAAGCTCAGCATCTTAGCCACTGAGCCACCACGTCCCCTTTTCATGAGACTAGACATAACCAATTCCTCCATCCATTTTCATACGTGTTAACCTCCAATCATCCCCTTTGTTGTTTTTCTCTGAGCTCTTTCTTGCATACTTTAAATATTGCATTTTAAATAGAGAATCTGTAGCCATTTAGAACAGGTCTAATGCCTCAGCAAAGTGGAAGAAAGGAGGTAATATATCACTAAGGAATTACTCAAAATGGAATAATTCCTACCCTCCACCCCCTTCATTTCAGATGGGAGAAAATGATATCATCATACAAATTTTCCGGAAATTGTCCAACTTCATTATACTCTCCGAAATATTTATTTTTCTTGTGCTTGGCCAAAGAAGCAGCAAAACATACCTTGGAGTCTTCAGAAGGCCTTTCATTGCTCGGCCATAGACTGAACCCATCATTTGGGAAAGCTGCCCCTGCATCCATCGCATATCCTCAGGGATGTCAGGAAACCACTGGACTAACCTGCAGTCAAGAAAAAGGAGGCATCAGCTTCAAAACAAACGTGTTCAGGATGGGTGCTTGTTTTTAAAAATTTCGCCCAAAACTTCTCCCTTCCCTGGTATCAGCTAAATTTTTATAAGGAAATAAGTATTTGTTGTTGTTGTTTTTTAAAAAATTATGTATTAAAAACATTAAAGTATTTAATTCTGTTTTAAAAGTAAAAATAACAAAAGGGTAAGATTTTCGTACTTAGGTGCATTCCTGCCAGGTGCAAATAATGGACCTTAAATAGATATTAAGGCTGTGACTAAAACACAGGTTTGGGGTTTTTTTAAAGTATACACATTTGTTTATGAAGCTGAACACAAAAAACTCAGGAAAGTGAACATATCTGAGATCTCCTGTTAAATATAAACTGTAGCCATATATTTTATAAGTATTAACAGAAATTAAGAGAGAGTAATATGAACCAAACAGCCCAATTTAATCTCAGTCATGAATTCATAAAATGGCAAGTTTTCTTATTGTTAAGACCAGTGAGCTCAATGGGCTTACTCCTAATTACTATTACTATCATTCTTCTCATCGTTCCTATCACCTATCTCCTCCCACTTATGACTATAACTTTGTTGCTTGTATCGTTAAGATTTATACTGATTGTTTCCTAGTATGAATTGATTGCTTACTGTACCATCTGACTATCATTAAAAGTGTTGTATCTTGTTGCTTCCTACTATTATTGCAAATTAAGGCTTAAGTTGTATGCATGCTGAATAACGTATGGATTTTATTTATAATTTAAATTTAAAAGGAAGAAAAGCAGAAATCATGTGAGTTTCCTGTTCTGAATACCTCTGCTCATTTCTTGCTCTGAGGTAAATCAACTTTCAATGAAGAGCATGGGAAAAACTTTTTAAGATCCATACATTTCAAATCGCATTATAGATTTCTATTACTTTCTCCTGTTAAGGAAACTGGACAATATATTTCTTAAGGACATCTGCTCTCAAGTTCACTAAGATAATAAATGTAATTTTTTTTAAAAAAAATCTCTCTTCCACCAATGAGTTATTTTTTATGCGTCATCTTATTCATTTGAATTAAAGATATCTTGACGTAAAGTTTACCTCAGTCATAGAAAATAAAAAAATAATTTTAAATTTTATAAAATTAATTCTAATTTTTAACTTGTATTTTAAAATGTAACAGCTTATATAATTGTTTTAAATTGGTTTTTAGTTGTTGTTGATGTATTTTTTATCTGCTGTACACCGCCCCAAGTCCCTAGGGAGAGGGGGCAGTATATAAATTTAATAAATAAATAAAATGCTGGTTTAGAAACGCCACGCCCACACCCACTTTAGAGAAGGGAGAAAAAGTCACGATATGTTACGTGACAACGCGTGTTTGACACCCTGGCTCTAGCTCAAGAATGTCATTTATTTGCAACATATGGAGAATCAGTTTGTAAGATGCTGGACTAGAAATATGGAGACGATGAGTTCTCAACTTCAAACCTAGGCAAGAAACCAGGTGTTGTGGCCTGTTGGTCACCGGTTCCTCCAGCAGCCAAATCGGAGGAGGAAGAGGAGGCGGCATGGAAGTCAGGGTCAGCAGGAAGGCAACCTGACAGCTCCATGGGGGAAGAGGGACTGGAGCTGGCAGAGAGAGAGAGAGAGAGAGAGAGAGAGACCGAGGTGGAGCCTGAGCCGTCCGTCAGCCCTCAGATGGAGAGTCAACAGCCCCTAGGTCTGGAGGTGGCTGATGAGGAAGAGGAGGAACACTTGGGTATAGTGTCTGACGTGCAGATGCACAGAAGGCAGAGAAGAGGAGAGCAGTGGAAATCCATAGGCCAATCCTTGGGAAGAAAGAACCACCGCTGTTAGCGAGGCCCCACCCTAGCTCTGGGGATAGAAGGCAGGGGCAGAGATGAATAGATACGGCAGACAATTTTTCATCTTCTGCACAGACTTGTTAGTCTGCATTGAAAGATAAACTACCCAATAAAGGTATCTTTTGAGTTCACTTGAGGGTTTGTCATGTTTGGGGAATTGGGTCAGAACACCAGGTTTATCAGCCTTATCCACCCCTCAGGGTTGTTGTTATGGGGGGAAAATAGGAAGACAGAGCATTATGTACACTGCCTGCAGTTGCATAAAATAAAAGTGGAATATAAATCTAGCAAATAGATAAATAAATATATGCAGGTTTAGCCTGCCAGGTAATTTGGACATCTGTAAGAAAAACGGCCTCATAAATGGACAAGTTTTTGGAAGAATAACACAGATATAAACTTTTATGAAAAATGTCCCCAATACCTTGAACATTTGGAAATTAGATCATAAACACCCACCTTACAGCCACAAAGAAAGCTGACTCAACTGGTAAAGTGTATGGGAGCATCATGTAGGACATGAGTCGCATGGGAAGAAATTTTGAAAGGTGAGTGTAGAGTCCAGTTTTTTCTTTACAAGCCTCTTGTAATGCTGTAAAATTTAAATCATCAGAATTCAATCAAGCAGGAACAAATATGGCTACGACATAATCAACTTTTCCCCATCAGAAATAACCGAATAGGACCCTCTAGTGTTCTAATCAGGTTATCATCAACTTACATTTTTGCTTCATACAATTTTTAATTCATTTTCAGTCCTCTTTTATTGGGAATCGATAACCACAAATTTCCTGAGTCATGAGATGCTGGATCATTCTAGCATTGTGAATTAAGACATTGGATTACCTGTCTAATCTCTAACTAAAATGGATTCATAGAAAAATCATTCTTTGACCGGAAAAAAATAAATAAAACAAGACTGTTTTAATTTGGAAAAGAAAGCCAATTTGGACTGTCAGAAACTTGACAAACACTCTGCACAGCTAAATCATCCAACAGTTCCAGCCAAAATTAAGTTAAAATCAACTTGTCTTCCCATAATATCTAGATGACAAATGTATCACAAACAGTATAAAGGGAGATGGTTAATCTAGTTTATTTGATTGTATGTTTCTATGTTTGATTATGCACCCTTTTTCTGGAACATTCAGCAACCAATTTTCATCAGTGCAAAACAAATGACGTTCACCAATGTGAATTCTGAAAAAAAGTAAATTAATTCATGAAACTTTCAAAATAGCCCCTTTAAATGGCCTGCTTATACTTTTGGCCAGCTAAAGGTAATTGCTAAATCTCTCCAGTCTTGTTTAAATAATAAATTAAAATGCTTCGGTACAAATTGAAAAAAACAAACAAACAAGCAGGACACTCTGTCTGGTCTCTGCATATTAGTGCTAAAGAATTAAACACAATTTTTTTTTGCAATAAAAACAGTTAATTTAAAATTTTACCTTTTTGTAGTCTAGGGGGCAGCTTCTCAAAGATAGTCCGATCCAGTGGCCAAGATGTTGCCTTTAGCTGATCAATAAATATTTTTTCATCTTGCATCTCTTTTTTGTCTTTATTTGCTGTATTTTTTTTATCACTGTAGCTTGAGATTTGAGAATATCCCAAATGTTCCTGCTTGGTTAAGGCTAAGTCGGCAGACACTGGTTCTTGCAGAAAACCTTAATAAATAGATTAAAGAAACAAATATAAGTGTTAAAAACTATAAGTTTATAGTATGCAGTATACAGTATGCAAAGCAAGCTAGATAAAATGCAGGCATTTAAAAAAAATCCACAAAGATTTTCTAATCTTAATTGTCAAATCTTGGACTAAGTATATTATGCCTATTTACAATTGAGTTGTAACTTCCACCAGCTTCTCCCGACTTTGAAAGCTGAGACATTCTTGCTAGCAAACAACAGTTCTTCAGAATGGATCTGACACATAATGGTTCGCTAAAATAGTCTTTGTTATGATGCATTTCTTGCAATCACCATTTATTCCCTTGAGCCTTGGTGGCGCAGTGGTTAGAGTGCAGTACTGCAGGCTACTTCTGCTGACTGCCAGCTGTCTGCAATTTGGCAGTTCAAATCCCACCAGGCTCAAGGTGGACTCAGCCTTCCATCCTTCCGGGCCCAGATTGTTGGGTGTAATAGGCTGACTCTGTAAACAGCTTAGAGGGGACTGTAAAGCGGTATATAAGTCTAA
Source organism: Myanophis thanlyinensis (assembly GCA_017656035.1). NCBI lineage: Eukaryota > Metazoa > Chordata > Lepidosauria > Squamata > Homalopsidae > Myanophis > Myanophis thanlyinensis. The sequence goes on along the minus strand of JAEANM010029903.1, from coordinate 464 downwards.
GTGCTATTGATATTTACGTTTAGTTTTATAGCATGCCCGTAGCGTATCTTTTTGGTAAGGCTTGGCTTGCTTAAAGTCCCAATATTCATTGGTTGAAAGTATCTCAGGAAGAAAATCGCAAAGCTACTTCCAACAGCAAACGTTGAATGGCAAATCTGTCAAATTAAATACAGGCAGCCCTCCAGTTACGGCCCAGTTGGGCCCAAAATTTATGTTGCTAAGTGAGTTTGTCCCATTTTAGGACTTTTCTTGCCACAGCTATTAAGTGAAGTTAGTAACCTGGTTAAGTGAATCTGGATTCCTCCTTGACTTGGCTTGTCAGAAGGTTGCCAAAGGGGATCTCGTGACTTCAGGACACTGCAACCGTCATTTATTTATTTATTTATTTTATTTTATTTATATACCGCCCCCTCTCCCTCAGGACTCGGGGCAGTTTACAGCCAATAAAAACAGAATAGAAATAC
>JAEANM010029902.1:0-10104 GCA_017656035.1 Myanophis thanlyinensis | reverse complement strand
GGAGGAGGAGGAGGAGGTGGAGGAGGAGGATGGTGGGAAGGAGGGAGAAGGAGAAAGAGCAGAGAAGGAGGAGAAGAAGTCATTATTCAGAAATGATTTATATACATTAGATCAGGGGTCCCCAACCCCGGTCTGTGGCCCAGTACCAGTCTACGGCCTGTTGAGAACTGGGCCATACAAGTGGTAGACGAGAGCAGGAAGCTCCATTTGTGCAAGCGACAGGTATGCATGCAAAACCATCCCTTTCCCTTGCTACCGCTACCAATCTGCAGAACTGGAAAAATTGGGGACCGCTGCATGAGAGGAATTTTCTAAGTAGTCACAAGTAGAGAAGTTAGTAAATAAAATTAAACACAAACTTTTTAAAACTTACAAGATGGTAATGGGTGAAAGGATGTAAAGGACTTTTCTTTGGTCCTTTAGACCAGGTGTGTCCAAATTAAGGCCTATGGTCCACATGCAGTCCTGGACAGCTAGTAGTGCAGCCCCACAAGATCATAAACTTTAACATTATTATGAGATTATATTTACATTAACTATACATTAAATACATTAACTATATTATATATAGCCCAAGACAATTCCTCTTCATTCAGTGCAACCCAGGCAAGCCAAAAGGCTGGACACCATGCATTTCACCTTGGACATAGTAGTATTTCTGAAAGGAGGTTGAATTAAGTGGCAGGAAAATGTTTTGATGATAGAAAAGTGAGGAAAGTCATCCTTGTTGGATTTATGGAATCTAACAGTCATTCTGTTGAGTGATGCTTTGATTTCCGTCTTAAAGTTTTGGGGTTTTTTTATAATTGAAGGAATTATAAAAGGAAGGAACCCCCCCCTCCAAAAAAAATCAGACATATTTTAAGCCTCATCTTTAAAACCAGTACTTAAGAACAATTCAGGTTTAGAATAATGTTTGAGGAGAAGGAAGGGAAATGGACAAGGAAATTGATATTTAGGTTCTTGAATGTCTCAGGTAAGAATTTGTTCACATTTATGTCTTACTGAACTTTGGTTGACTGTAAATATCATGTATAGAAATGTGTCGCTTTGTAAACAAAGGAGATATATTGCCACTAAAATGTGGCCTCTCCCAAAATCTTCAGAGAGGAAGATTGTGTCATTCAGATTATCATTCAGATCAATGTGTGTGTAATATAGAGCTGGATAAATTCAAACAGCCAAAAAGCTCCGAAGATTCAACAAAAAATAGCATTTTCTATCAAAATTAAGTTATCTAGTGGCAATAGAGAATCACTTTTATCTGGTGATGAAGGGTTAGTTCTGATAGCAAGTACGGTTCTATTCCATGCTAATACTTCTGAACTGAAGAGCTGGAGAGTATAAAAAGTTAATAGTCCAAGTTTCTTTTAATTTATTAAATTTAATTACATAATTTTTAATGCACATATTTCCAGGCAAATTCCAAAACATCTAATTTAAAAAAAAAACCTTCCTCTAAAGCACCATAATTGTTTTTTTTAATTAGTTAACAAGTGCTAACGACTTACTGAAGGCAGAATTTGACAGAGAGAAGGAAAAAATGCAAGCAAAAATTCAGGTAAAATTCTCTTCAAAAGAATTAAACTATTAAATCTTTTTTCTCCTAAACCTGGAAAACAAACTGTTGCTGTGATATCTGTACAAATGTTATGCCCAATATTTCAGATTTCCTCATTAATTCAAAAATCATGCTTCAATTTGCATTTGAACTTCAGACTAATTGTATACTAGCAGGCCCCCATCATCCAGTTAAATAATAATACTGCTGTATATTTGGGAAAGATGTTTGCCTTTGAAAACTGGAACTTTGAAAACTGGCAAGATATTGCCTTTGAAAACTGGCACTAAGCAGCTTAGTGTAGTGTCTATTGTGAAGAGTATGTATGTTTTTCTTCCAAAAGAAGGCCAGGTCTTATTTTCTTTTGACACCCCCCCCCAAAAAAAAATGGCTAGGCCTTCTTTTTGGGGGGTTCTAATTATTGACTCATCTTGTAGCAATGACACCCAACCCCAATGAGCAGGAGCCCACTTCTTTTGTGACTCCTTGCCACCACTCGCATGCATAGTCCCAGCCTCCGTTTCACCTTCAGATGCCTTCCAGAAAGCCCTCTGCAGCCAATAACAGAGCTCCAGATCACCCCAGAACTTTGTTATCAGCTGCAGAGGGCTTTCCGGAAGGCATCTGAAGGCAAAACAGAGGCCGGGCGATGCATGCGAGTGGTGGCAAGCAGCCACAGAAGAAGGCAAGGCAGGTGTTGGGGTGTGTGAGGCTGGTAAGTAGGGCAACTCCACCCACCCATCCCCACCCTAGTTTATTTTTTACCTGTGTGCTTCCCACTCCCTGCACCCCAGGGTGGGAAGGGTCTTAATTAGGGCTAATTTTGTAGGTGCAGCTTAATTTGATCACATGCATTCAGAAACATGATAGGGCTTCTTTTCAAGGTGGGTTGTCTTTTTAGAGAAACAGGGTGTGTGTGTGTGTGTGTGTGTATACACTAAATTTCCTCATGCTATGTCAAGACCCATGAAAGATATTATTTTGACATGTAAATAAAGAAAAATAATAAAACTGTATTAAAAAAGAAAGATATTATTTTGCATGTGTTTCATAGCCATATCAATAGCACTTAGACTTATATACCTTACAATAGACTTACAATGCTTTATAGCCTTCTCCAAGTGGTTTACAGAGTCAGAATATTGCTGACTCATTTTACTGACCTTAGAAGAATAGATGGCTAAGTCAACCTTAAGCCGGTAAGGATCAAAACCCTGGCAGTCAGCATAATTAGCCTGCAATATTGCATTCTAACCATTGCACCACCACAGCTGGTCTGCATTTTTATGCTTTTTCTGAGCTATATGAAAATGAATATATAGAGATCTCAGAAATATATTTTTTCCTTTGGCTATAGGAATTACCTTCACTATTTATCATTACATAAATAAAAAATTATCTCTATAGACTTTTCAGAATTTGCCACACTATCTCCAGTTCAGTGTTGCTTAAAAAATTAATATTCCTGATGGTTCCAATTATGCTTCATTTCTTTGTTATTCTTTCTATCTCCTCTTAACTTCTAATAACTTGGTTTCATGTTGGCAATGCCAGCATGCTTTGTTACAGCAGGTTAAATGTCATATTGTTTATAAAATACATTAAAATCCAACACATCTTTTCACTTTTTTAAAATTTGCCAAATAATGTGGCTATTTAGAGTATAAGATGTTACGAAGAGCAAACCAAACCTGTTAAATATTCACTTCCTTTTTGCAGTTGTATTCTGTGCCTAGTTACAGCTGATTTGTTTATTCTGTTTTGTTAAGCTCAGCACAGAGTAGGTCCTTGAACAGAAGATCAAACCTAGAGATTTCAACACCACATTTGTTATTGCAATTATGTTCAATTCTATTTTATGTTTATTTTTAAGGAACTAAAAGAAGCTCAAAATGCTCTCGCAAAATTAAAAGAAACTGAAGCTCAGCCAGTAGGAAAGGTAATTTAGCCTATTGACTGTGAACGTATTTTATTTTAGTGTATGATAGTTCTCAACTTATGACCACAAATGAGATCAAAATTTCCATTGTAAGTAATTACAGTTGAAAGTCAAGTTGGATGCAATGTTAGAACAATATTACTGTGATTGTTAAGCAAATCACTTGGTCATTGAGTCATCTGTTGTTAAGCAAATCCAATTTCCTCAATGGGTGTTTTTTTACCAGAAATCAGTAAAAAAAGATCACAAATCATGACCAAGTAATTTTAGGACACTATTGTTAAGTAGAAGCCAGTCATCAAGTACCCAAATTGTGATCACATGACCTTAGGAGTGGTACATTGGTTTTAAGTGCAAGGACAGGTTGTAAGTCCTTTTTTTCTGAGGTTGTTATGACTTTAAACAGTTGTTAAGCAAATGATTGTAAGTCAAGGACCACTTTCCATATGTAACATTGTATTTTCCTGTTTTTTAATTAAACACATTTCAGTTCCTTACTCAAATTTAATGGAAGATGGGAGTGATTTGCATAGGTTACCTGAAGACACCCTTATACAATATTCTGTGCTAAGAATAGATAAGGGATCTTACCAAAGGAAGCCAGAAGTTGTCTAGTGCTGTTTCCAGCTGTGGACAGTCAAACATTTCCACTGATAAGGCATGAAGCTAACAGACTGCCTTTGTTTGCTATTCACAAGTCTGATTAAGAACATTAAAATCCATTTAGTTAATAGCTACATCCAAGATTTTAGAAATAATTGCATAAGGATACATAAATATTAATATATAAATATATATTATTACATGGAAGATATAGATATAATAATAAATTAAATCCTACAATGGGATCAAAGGAACCACATGCTTTATAATTTATTAAAAATAATTATAGAAAAAAAATTGAAAGCAGAATGTGGAAGCTGTTCGCTAAGAATCGAGCATGATGATTGAAGATAATGAGAAATAAAGTATCTCAAAACATGCCTTGTTCCATATTTCTTTTCAGTTGCTTCTCAAAAAATTAAGAGTAAATTTAGTTCAGATTATATGGCTTAACACCTGAAACTCTAGCAAGACTTCATAAAATACTTTGTGCAATGGCCTTATTTTAAGCAAGTTTTAAAAAACCAAATATTTGCAGCTGATCGTTTTGTTACAAAATCTTGTTTATGGTTCTTTAATAGTTTTTCATGCAACATGTTCCACTATATGGATGAATCAGCAGGTGCTTTAAATAATAAAGGATTGTTTTTATATTCCTTCCTAAAGATATTCTTAATATGGAGTTGATAAAACTGTATTTGACTAAAGGCTACTGTTATCCTACTTCTTTCTCAAACTTCAAATAAAGGCACACAGCAAGCAACTGCTCAGAAGTTAATGTCTAAATCCATGTATAACTCACCTGCTCCTTTGATGCTGCATTGGCTGCAAGAGGAATTTGCTTTCCTTTATTAATCAAACCTATATTTGTAAAAGTGTGACATGTAGTGGGAAAGTCACACATGCTGAGATTAGTTGGCCTGGAAAACAGTCCCCAAAAGAAAGGAGAGAAATATGATCAGTTAATTATAATGTGGTAAATAGTTTTGAAATATCTGTGATTTGTTTTCAGATAAAAAAAAGTAATGTGTTATCAAGATGTTTATGTTTGCTGCTTTTAAGAGGGTAACTCAGTAACTAATATATCAGTGTCATTATTCCGTTAAACATGCATTTTTAGTAAATCGTTTTGTAGCATCAACTAAGAGTTACAGCTCTAAGGCCACTTTGCTTTGAATTTGATGTGGTTTAAAGCTATTATGAATGGACTTTCTGGACTTAAGCATGGGAGGTGAATGCCTTGAACTGGGACTGATAATTATTTTAAATTTGGAAAAACTTTATTGTTAATACAGCAAACCTAGAAAGAATCAGATAGTCAAATGAATTTCTTTCTATATAAAAATCATTTTTCTTTGAAAGACATACCTTTTAAATGTAGGAATAATATTTTCTTCTAGTCCACCTTCCTCATTTACTTCATTTTAATTCATCATACGACAGTCATATATTTATATATTTGAAAGTCAGCTCTTCAAAAATCATTTTCAATCTCAGGAAATGACCGCATGTTTCCAGTCTTACCATAGAAAAATGCATTTAAAAAATCAACAGGAATAAGGACCTGTGGGCAGAGATAAAGCAAATAATGATTCGTCCTATCTGACAAACGTAAAGCTGAACAGTTTGAACCCAAGATTTTCTGAGTCACTACTGTTGCAGGAAGACAAATATTCATATTAGGAAACAAAGCATGAATTGGTGAGATGAAGGGAGAAATCTTACACCTGCAGGAGGGCCTTTGCACAGTTGTGTCTGCAATTGTGCCAATTGCTCCCCGCCTGGATGGTAGCCCTTGTTCATAATCGTACATACTTTAGTCACTTATCATTTCGATTACTGTAATGCACTATACATGGGGTTTCCTTAGAAGATCATCTAGAAGCTACAACTGGTTCAGTATGTGACAGTGTGCATAGTAATGGGTGCTCCTAGATTTGGCTATGTAGTACCTATGTTGTGTGAGTTGCACTGGCTCCCATTTTCCTTACAGGTGTAATTCCAGGTGCTGATTATTACTTTGAAAACCTTATATGGCACAGGATCAGTTATGTGAGGTACTGCTTTTCCTTAAAATCATTTCTCTATCTACAAACTCAGATAGGATGAGCATACTTCTAGTCCCTTCTCTTAAACATTGCCATCTTATGGGATCTGGGGGGTGTACTTTTTCCATGGCACGCCTTCCCTCTGAAACATCCTTCCCCACTCCTTCCCTCACAGCCTTCTGAAAAATAGCAATAGCACTTAGACTTATATACCGCTCTATAGTGCTTTACAGCCCTCTCTAAGCAGATTACAGAGTCAACATATTGGGTCCTCATTTTACCCACCTCGGAAGGATGTAAGGGTGAGTAAACCTTAAGTCTGGTGGGATTTGAACTGCCAAACTGCTGGCAGCCGACAGTCAGCAGAAGTAGCCTGCAGTACTGCACTCTTAACCACTGTGCACCAAGGCTCTTAAATACCTAAGACATGATTTCCCACCACCACCAAATGCTAAGATGGGTGAGTCTGATGGACTGCATGTGAAAACGTACTTGACACCAGATTATAAGGTTGGTGATTTTAATAGATATAGTTTTAATAGATTAATGTTGATGATATTTTTTGGAAGTTACCTAGAGTTCGATATAAAATGGGCAGCTAGATAAATACTTTAAACCAGCAAATAAATAGTGTTTTTCATCTTTAACCAAACAATAATTCCAAAACCCACTGTCCCATCGCAGTCCACACCAAGCTTCTATTCATAATTCACTTAATATGTGTAATTAAATATTACTTAGACTACCAGATATGGGCTGCAAAAATCCAAACTGCCAATAAATGGCACCAAAAACATACAGAAAACTAACTCTTTGCTGTCTTTTATTAGCTGTCCTGATTTTTGCAGTTCAGCTTTTTATGTGAGAAGGTTAGTAAACATAATTATCTGGTTACTTTGGGCTGATATTCAGAGGCATACTGGAAACTGTACAATGAAGTTCATAAAGCAACATAAGAGAAAATAGAATATAATTGTGGTTAAACATATGTATGCTTTGTTCAATATTTGTCTTCATATCAGATTTAGTGAAGTAGCTGGAATTATGAGTAGATAGAATATTGGGCACCTGTCAGGATTTCAAAAGGTTCCTTACACCTTATATTTGTATACATCTGAGCAATATTTGTACAAGAAAAAATATTTTGTATTAAAAAATAAAAAACAAAGTAAGTTTAATATGTTTTAATCAGCCCAAGTTCTTACGTTGCTTGATGCTTGCACATGTATAATTACAGTTGTGTAATACATTTGTTTATTTGTCAAATAATGCAGTTCAGTCAGGAAACACAGTTGTTGAACAGTTCTTCACAAAGGGAAACTATTTCATTAATTGATTTATTATGTGCAATCAAATTGGTATTCTCTCAATGACTACATAGATAGACTGCTGGTTGGTGACCACTGTTCTTAAGCACTTTCCACAGGTTGATGTAGTTGAAGACTTTCTATAATCAATTAAGGATGTACAAACTTCTTTTTAGTGTTCTTTGGCTTTCTCAATTATCCAGCACAGATCAACTATAATGTTTCTTGTTCCCTGAACCTTTCTAAAGCAAATATGAACATTTGACATCTCTCTCTTTCTATGTAGCTCTCTAATCTGCATAATCCTAAGAATTATTTTGCTAATTTTGTAATTTTGTTTATTAGGTTTTTTTAATATCCCAGTGAGAATTTATTAGTAAAGGAAAGGTATAAATATGTTGTTGAATATATTTGTGACTGCTGGAATTGTGTTTCAACTAAAACATATCTTCTATAATAGGAAAAATTAAGGAAGGGATCAGCAAAAATCTTTTATTGTTAAGGAGTATAGTTACGGCAAATGGAAACTTGGGCTGTAGAGCATAGAATATATAAATTTGGAAAAATGATAGCAATTAGGGCAGTACATGGAAAGAAAAAAATATATCCAGGCATAATTCAGGTGTGAGACTTAATATGTATACTCAGCCAAAAGTATATTATAAGAATCTCAACTTTTTGAGGCCAGAGAGTCCTTCTTGAATTTTTTTTTTTTCGGGGGGACATTATGACCCTCTCATATGGTATCATATTTTGAAAAATAAAATAGAGAAGTGTTATTTACGTACCCCATATAACAAACCATAGAAAATGTATATATTTAATCTTATGTATTTGGCATTTTTTAAATGTTTTGTTAAGGGTAGTCCCCCGTTAGGAGAACGAATGTGCAGTGAAGTGTTGTGAGAGTGGTGTGGTAAAATACACAAACCAAAATACAGAGACACTGAGTAGAAAAATAGATTTTTATTTCCTTGGAAAAAGAGGTTTTGCAAAGTCCAACAATCAGTCCAAATTCATACACATACACATACACAGTCAAGTCAGTCAATCATCAAACAGTTCAGTTCAGGGATAATCCAATAATCAAAGTCCAGTAACAAATATACAGTTCGGTACACAGTTTGCAAACAGTAGCAACTCACAGAAAATCCACACTGGTTAATACAAGGTTCTTCATCAACCAACAACACCCGGCAACCAGTAATCAGCATCTGCCAGATACCTGCAGGTATACTGAGACTGAAAGACTCCAGGGTAGAAACCTATTATTTAGAAGCCCATAATGCTTTCTTTAACAAACCTTGGTTTTAAAAATTCAGCTTTAGGATTTGTAGAAGACCATTGCTCTGATCTAAAATTAATATACACATGTGACTGAAAATAATAATATACAACAGCAACAAAATTCTGTCGACATATTTAATAGTTTATAGGGCAGAAATAATTAACTTTTCCCCCACTAAAGGGCCATGTTTATTTCTATTGTTGTTTTGTTTTCCAAAGTCTGCAGTGGCATGCTGTATATAAACCTCATCTCATCTCATCTGAAATGCATCTCATCTACAGTAGGGGGATATCATAGGCACTTAAGAGATCACTTTTGTCCTGTGGAGTGAAGATTAAAAATAGTTTTTTCCCATTATGTTCCTCCTCCCACATTAGTTTCCTTATCTTGCTTGCCTTTTTCATGCCAGCTGTCCATTAGCTATTTATTGTTGTTTTTAAATCTGATTTTGTTAATTTGACAATCCTGTGACTGCACTAGACAGTTCCATTGCCTTATAAATTGCCATTCAGCCTTTGAAAGTATATTATGATTGTGTTTTGTTCATTTCTAATATTTATATCTTGACCCCTGAAAAGCAGGAATCTGAAAGAAGTCCTCTGAAATAGACCATCAAGGAATAAACAAAGGTGAGAGCAGGTAAGTTTCCATTGGGAAGATATTTGAGGATATTTGCGCTAGACAAAAATCCACTCACACACACGCACACACACATAACTAGCCAAGCTTTGAAATGAGATTTCTATCAGGGCTTAATGCCTCTCTTACAAAAATGTTCATGTCTTAAATGGAAGGATTATTATTTGTATTTTTTTTTAGAAAGCTTCAGTACTGGAAGGAAAAGTGAAAAAGGATCAGAAAAAAAGGTTGAAAGGGAAGACAGCCAGTAAAGAGGTAGTTGTTAAATCAGTAACCTCCAAAGTCACAACTACTAAAGTCACAATCACCAAAGAAACAACCACCAAAGATGCAGCTGACAAAAAAGAAACCACCAAAGGAGATGGGACAAGTGAAGTTTTGGATGAGGTATTGAACTATTTTACTAAGCTAAGACAACCCTGATCCCCAAATCACATCTTCATTCTCAGCTGCAGCCTTGTCCTCATAACTTTTGTCAAAGACCTCAAGGGTGAAATGAAGAGGGAGCAAGGAATTTTCTGTGTTTACTTGGGTTTATCCTGACAGGTGGCGCTTTCCACATTACATTCCACTATTTATTATTCTAGGGTGACCATATTTTGATTTCCAAAAAAGAGGACAATCGGTGCGGTCTCAAGACATAAATTCAGACAGGCTTCTCGGAGGTTGATGAACATGCTTTATTATGCTTCAATGGTGCAAAATTAACTTCTGTAATA
>JAEANM010029901.1:0-10104 GCA_017656035.1 Myanophis thanlyinensis | reverse complement strand
TCCGGTAATGAGGAAGTGATGTGGTCTCTGACTAGTCGTTCAAAGCATTTCATTATTATAGAGGTTAGGGCAACGGGGCGATAATCATTTAGAGTAGTCGGGTGCGGTTTCTTGGGTACGGGGACAATGGTATTCAAGCATAAAAGAGTCCCTAACCCTTTAGGGCTTGAAATGTTTCTGTTTAAGTTAGCAAAAAGTAAGTTAAAATTGACTAAAATTAATGTTTCTCCAAAGCTTCTCCATTATTCTGGGAGAAAATGCTAAAATGATACTTTTCCAATCCCCATAGATTTAACTAAGATTAAATTAATCTGCTATACAGTGTACACATACTGATAAACACCCACCTGTTCACAACTGAAGAAAAATACATTTTAGCAGAATTTCCCAGTTGAATCAATGAGACAATAAATCTAAAAAATCAATCATCCATCCTAACAATAGGATGCTGGGAAAGGAAGGATGAAAAGATGTTTCTAAACAAGATGGCTGTTTGGCCTATATGATAGGCCAAAATCTGTTAATCCGGATTCTCTTCTCTGCCTACTGTAATCAATCAAACTGAAAATTGTTTATAGTCATAAAAAAGTCTATAGCATTAAATGTGAAGTCTTACATTCAATGCTAATACTTCAAGGAATATCAACAGGGTGGTTAGCTAAATGAAAAGCACTGAAAAAAAAAGTTCCTTTACTACCAGCAGACTAAACTAGACCTTTGAATTTCCATAATTGACACAACAACAAAAACAACTACAGAAGATCTGGTTACTATGCAGGTTAAATGGTATATTGATAAATCTGTGAAGAATTTGGGTTTCTCTACTGTATTTTGTTAGAATGGGAATAGTAATACACAACTCCAGAACTTTTACCCTCTGGTAACCTTTGAAGTTACAGTAATAATTTTAATAGAGCCATTGCCAAAAGCATGGTTCAACTTGCCACTACCTGAGGTGGGAAGCACAGAGGCAATAATGCCTAAAATAGTTTTGCCTATTTTTAAAAAGTGGTGGTTGGAAAGGACTCTAATTTTTCTGGAGAATCCCGGCATATGCATTCCAGCTGAAGCTCCTTGGTGAAGGCTGCTCTACTTGTTACAACCATCGGTTCCCCATACAGTTCAGAGATAAACATGGCATTCTGAAAGTCTATAAAGATCTGGCTGTTCTCCTAGGCCTAGACAGACTGGTGTCCTTTGATAGATATTAGATTAAGAGGAATGCTAACAATTTCTAAGATTTCATTAAACATTCAAATTAAATGTTAAAAAAGGAATAAGTGTCAGAGCAAGTTTCTATTTTTAAAATGCAAATTTATAATTTAAGTAATAAAATTAAATGCAGTTTCCATGTCTCTAAGAGAAAAATCTTTAATCCCTGAATCCTGCAACACAGACATCCCTATTAAAAAGAGAGATATTGATAATGGTATGGTAATAAAAATGTAAATTTCTACAGTACTGATGCCACCAAGATTTTATTAAATATATTGTGCTTATAGTGTTAAAAATTGCAATTTGCACAGAAAGCTAATTTTGAAAGGGAATAAAAAATACATGGAAATCGTGTATTTGGGGTTTCCTGCCAAACTCAAGCAATGTGAACTTGAAGAGATCTGGGACTCACAAGAGAGATTTAACCCATAACCTGTAGTTTGCACACCCTTGCTTTACATACCTCTGACCTTTATAAAGTAACCTCATGGAGAACAAATAGTATTTGTCCTTACAGGAAGATGACTTCTTCTTACATCTGGTTATTGACCATAATAAAGGATTTTGATTTGATTTGACTTGACTACTTCTTCAAAGTCTAAATGCTACGAATCAGAATAAATCAAACTCTGCCAACATTTTCTCCTAGTTTTCACTCAGTCCCTTCAGATTCTTCCATGTATGAACATTGATAGAATCTGGATTCTTTGGTCAATCACTTCTGATACAAGTTGGTTTAATACAGTCTGCTGAGAGATTATACCCCAAAAAGCCCTAGACTTAGCAAAAATTATGATGGTGAAGGTGACATCACTCTCCCTTCCAGAGCAATACATCATTTTGCATGTTCTTCCCTAAAAGAAAATGTCAATGTATTATAACAGCGACTAAAATGGGCAGAACAAATTAGTCAAAGGCAACTGCATAATACAATTGATATAGTGAGAAGCAGAGAATAAGGTCAACCTGGACTGATTGACAATATTGCTGCAAACTAATTTTTCTCTGTTTTAAACACAATCCCATAAATATTGACTACATATTAATAATTAAAATGAAATGTATTATTCATTTGGAACACTCTAAAAACTAACCTCAAAATTGCAGATCTGGATTTTTTCTAAATATTTTTTAAAAAATAATCAATGATTTTTTGTGCATTATTTATTTTAAAATATAAGGGGCAAAGAAATGATTTCATTAAAAAGTGAATAAACAAAAAAATCTACAATTATCCTAAAATTTAAAAAAAATATTTCATTGATTAAATAATTGAATATACAAAATTAATCTTACTATTTTGTCTTAAATATTGAAAATTGCTATGCTGCTCTATACTACTCTAAATAATAATAATTTAACAACATCAACAACAAAACAACAATAATATATTAGACCTGTCTAATTCTCAATGGGGGGCTCATAATAATCAAATAAAGAAATTACAATCCAATCAGTAAAACATAAAAGATGGAAAGTGTATCAGTGCAAGGGGTCTCCCTCTCCCTCACCAAAGACTTGGGTAACAAGTCAATTCTTTACAGTTTTTCTAAGCAAAAGCAGAGAGGAGACCATCTGGATCTTTTTTGGGGGGGAGGGGGGAGACTTTTCCACAGAATTAGTGCTGCTTCAAAGAAGGCATGTCTCTGAGGTCCTGAGAGACGATGTAAATTATATGTGGAAATGACCTTGGTAGACAGGAAGGAGGGCCACAGGTTGGACAACTGTTATGTAAAATATGTCTTGGTCCAGACAAGGGGGAGACATGGAAAATGTCTCCGAATGAACCCTCACTAGTTTCCAGAGAATAAAAGCAGAGCAGGAGATTAATGCTTTGAGACCTGCAAAATTCTGTTAATGTAACTGTTCAATGAAGATAGAATCAGAATTCACAATTGTGCTTCTCTGGACTATCTGGAAGGGTTAACATTATGGGGAGCCAGACAGACCATTAAGTATCCAGATGGTATGCTAGATTTACCCCATTTATATATTTATATTTCTATCACTATAAACATTTATTTTTGTACTTAGATTAATACCTCTTTTGTTTGGATTCAGAGAAGACTAAGAAAAAGTCATTCCATCCAGTGGAACAATCTAGAACAGATTATTCCAAGAATATATTTTATATCAGCTTCTTTGGGGCGAGGGTTACAAACTACTACTTTATACCAGCATAGTGGAGAACCTTTTCCATGATGGCATCTATCCTATGAAATGACTTATCTTCTTCAACACCTTAGATTCCATCATGGGTATATTGTACAATAAATGGCTTAAAAATCCATCTCCTAAAATTGCTCTTTCATAACTATTAACTCCCTTTAATAGCTGTTTTCAATGTTCTACTCTTTATTCAGATTGTTATTAGATTTGCAATCACGTTGGGACTTCTCATAAGTATTGCAGTTTTGAAATATACACAGAGAGGATCAGTCTATCAATTGCTTCTCTTTTTTTGCCTCTATATTTTATTCTCATAAATTTCAATGGGACATCTTTACTGAGCACATTTGAGAATGCAGTTTGTACATACTTGTACACATTATATTTTTATATTTTTGAGACCTCTGAAGGGTTTTGTTATTGCATTGTTAGTTTTATTTTATCTTGAATTGCTCCAGAAGTCTCACTAAGGTATATCCTTCCATTCTATTTTTAACCTTGTGAATCAGGCAGAAAATAAGAAATGTGAGTGACAAGTTCTGCAAGCTTCATTGCACAGCTAGCAGAAGCCTAGATTCAAATAGTGTAACTGCTCGATTACACAAGTTCACACATAGCAGAGTTCATAGAGTTTTGGTTTATCATATGTGTGAACCCAATTGATTATGGCTTATTCAACAAATTATGTTAAACAACCAGGGCTTGTATGATGCATCCTATTAGTTAAGCTTGCTGAATCTAAATTTGGGTTATTTCTAAGCAGTTTCCAATTATTCTTGGCAAAGCACTTCAGTCAATTGTCTGTAATGGTTATAGAACATTTTGCTCCAGCAAGTCAGAAGTGCGCAAACATTCCTGTCCTCTTTCAATAAATGTTGCTGCTTTAATATACTGAGATGTACAAAGGTCCTTCTGATTTCACTAGGAAAGCATTTATGTGAATGTGAAGCATTTGAACGGATCATTACTGCATGTATGCACACACTTTACGGAATGTGACCTATTTAGAACACTGTTATATTAAAGCAAATCTTGTGACTAAACATTCCTGCATATATTAAATAGATGCCAAGGCATGTACAAACTGATTGGTGGCAAGGACCGTGGGACATGAATTTACTCATTCCAAAGGCTCCTTGAAGTTAATCAGGTGTTCCTGTAAATGATGGCGAAGGTCAGTGAATCTAATTTGGCAATAATAAGCCTATGCAGCAACGTCTGTCCCACTGACCTCTGATCCCCTTATATATATTCAGGTCATAAGAGACTGGCTACTCAATGAAATTCTCACGAGACCCCAATAAAGTTTCAAGGAAGTGGGCTCAGTGGTTTTGCCCTTCATCATAATGAAAAAGATACAGTGCTTGAGTACATTCACATGCACTTTGTTATAGCCAAAGCAGGCCTAATAGAAAGGGTTTAATTAATAACAATTACCCAAACCATCATTGTGATTCGGGCAGTGTCCCGAAGCATGAAGGAGAAGCTTGACATTTTACTTCCATGTGCAAAAGCAAGAAATTTTCTAGGCAAAGTTAATAGAAAATGAGCGGATGAGTGCCATCATGATTCAAATGTACTATAAAATTATTGAAATGATGCCAATATCACAGGAATGCACTTGGAACTACTATGGATATTAGCCCTTGCTGTGAGTGAATACTGTTGGCCAAATCTCATGAAAGCATACATTTCTCACAAATAGCTCTTTCCTTTCCTCATTATATGACAATACATGTATATATATATATATAATGTGTGTAAGAGAGGGAGGGAGGGAGGGAGACCACATCCAAGAGGTGGGAGGGAGATATAAAGATGGCTCCCCTGGGATAATGTAATAGCCAATCAGGCTATGTAACCCAAACCTAAGATGTCTATTTCAAATCCCTGCTGATCTTTGCAAAGTGATGTTCTGATTGTCATGTGGTAATTTGGATTTAACATAATTGTGTCATTTTCTCTTCTCAACATTTGGTCCAGAGAAGAGAAAAAAAGTTTCATGAAATTCTAGTTGTCTAAAATGGTAGAAACTCCCGTCAATCACAAAAGGTTTATTGGCTGAAGCCGCCAGCAGGGGGGTCTCAGCATCAACCTCTCTACTATAATTAGTGTCATTGCAGTCAAATGCAATTTGTCTTCTTAAAATATAGGTAGCAGACATACTAACAGTGCCACTGACACTTCACAAATAAATTATCAACAAGGATATTCAAGCTTTTTGGCTACAAGGAAGAGGAAAAATACAATGCTGTAGCGTTTAACAGATTTTACCTTTCAAGGATTAGATGCTTGTTTCCCTTGCAGAAATATTTCCTTCCAGATTTGTAGGCAAAATGTTACTTGTCTTTCTTATTAAATGATGATTTTTCATTACATTATGGCATATGACACTAAATGTAAGTAGCACTTTGAAAAGGGGAAGGAGATAAAAGAGGATGACTTGTTTCAAAACCAGTCTCTTACAAAGTTCCAGATGGTCCATGGAGCTACACATTGTTGGCCCACATTTAATTGGTTCTCCAATAAGACTCCAAGATACCTCTCATAGTTACTGCTATTAAGCCTAGTTTGTCCCAATCTATGTGTGTACTTTTGGTTTTTCTTGGCTAAGTGTAAGACTCTACATTGAATTTCATTTTGTTAGTTAGGGTCCAGTGTTCAAGTATGTCAAGATCCATCTGGATCTTCAGCCTATCATCTACAGTGTTGGCTATTCCTGCCAGCTTAGTGTCATCTGTAAATCTGATAAATTCCCCTTCTATTCCTTCATCTAAGTCATTTATGAAGATATTGAAGAGTACTGGGCCTAAAATGGAACCTTGTGGTACCTCACTGCTTATTTCTCTCCTTGTAGACATAGTACCATTAAGAACTACTCATTGAGTATGGTTTGTCAGCCAGTTACAAATCCATCTGATTGTGATACTATTTATCCCACTTTTTTCTACCTTACTAAGAAGTAGGTTGTGGGCTACCTTATCAAATTGCCTTGCTGAAATCTAAGTATACTATGACCATTGCATTTCTCTGGTCTACTAATTTATTCACTCTGATCATACTCATGCAAACTCATGGGGATTTCTCCTAAATGGGCCTTCATTGGGAATTGCTTGCATGGTTCTAGGACACTGCAGAGGCAGCAGAATGTTCTCACTGTCTCCATTCAGAGGTTTCAGCAGTCGTTCAAGGATACAAGTTCAGAAATGAATAGGCAAAGGATGAAGAACTCTGGAAATACTTGTGGTTCCATATGCCCTTCCTGTGATCACTGTGTTTTCCTAATAATCCATCTAATAAATGTTAGATGGATTTAATTTTCAGTTTTAACTGCCTGGAGGTAAACTGAATTGAAATCTGCATCCCCTTCTATCTCCTGAGTACAACCAAACACTAAAAGTAATTTGGTGCATGTATAACACCGCATAATGGAACCTCTAGCAAGTCACAATAAAAATTTATTAGGATTTTTGTAAGAGGGATTTATAGTGATGAAGTCCATTACTTCTTTATCAATACTATTTATATGATTACAGAGTTACTCAGTAGTTAGCTCATGTAATTTCATTTTTGATTGTAGAACCAGAAGCAGAGGACAAAGAAGTAGTCATCTCAATGAGAAAAGAGCTGGAAGGGACCTTGGAGATCTTCTAGTCAAACCCTCTGCTCAGGAATGAGATCCTAAACCATTTCAGACAAGTGACTGTGTCAGATCCATATCATGATACTGCCATTCCTGTGGGGAGGGGGGCTGAATGCATTGATTAGCTTATTTCCTTCTTTCTGTTTCCCATACATCCTGCAGCCCCTTAGTTTATAACTCTCATCCTGGTGCCTAGGCGCCCTAAGCTTGATTTACCTTTTGGGGGATGTAATGGGGGGGGGGGGCATGTGTTTTGTCTCAGTCCTGAAGCCTCATGAAGATGAGTCTGGGAACTGCTTATCTTGTTCACAGGACTGCTGGTTCAACAACATCTTCATTCTTGTGGATTGGCTCCTTCAACTTCAGACTGAGGGGAGGGGTTTCTAACTACTTTATCCCAACTTTACTGCTTGAGGAAAATTCAGAGTCTGCTTTCCTTTTGTCCTGCAATCACCCTCTTTCAATAAAAGAGAAAATGCTGTTTCCTCTTTTGAAATGCTGAAGTTTCAAGAGTTTTTACTTTCTTGAATGGAGGGGAGAGGCAGGACCTTACAGACTGTCTGATCTCTTCTTAAAAACCTCCAGTGATGAAGCACCAACTTCTGATAGCAAGCTATTCCTCACTGGTTAATTATCCTCACTTTTAGAAAGTTTCTCCTTAGTTCCAGGTTGCTTCTCTCCTTGATTAGTTTCTATCCATTGTTTCTTGTCCTGCCTACAGGCGCTTTGGCAAATAAGTTGACACTCTCTTTTTTGTGGCAACCTTTCAAATGCTGGGATACTGCTATCATGTCCCCAAGTCTTCTTTCCTCTAGACTAGCTAAAACCGAATCCTGCAACCATTTTTTCATACGTTTTAGTCTCCAAAACTTTAATCATTTTAGTTGTTGTTCTTTGCATTTTTCCAAAGTCTGAACATCTTTTTTGTAATGTGGTGACCAAAACTGGATGCAGTATTTCAGGTGTAGCCATACTAAGACTTTATGAAGTTGGACTAATACTTGATTTTGATTCTATGCCTCTGTTTATACAACCAAGGATTCCATTAGCTTTTTGGCTGCTGCCACATACTGCTGGCTCATATTTAAATGATCATCCACTAGCAATCCTCTCAGAATTACTATTTTTGAGCCACGTTTTGCCTACTTGTATCTTTGGTTTTTCTAGCCTAAGTGTAAAATTTTGCTTTTGTCCACATTGTTTCATGTTCATGGTCATATACTATGACCACAGCATTTTGCTGGTCTACTAATTTAGTTACTTTGTCAAAGAATGATGTAAGATTGGGTTGGAATGATCTGTTTTTAACAAATCCTTGCTGCCTTTTCATTATAACTTTATTTGTTTCTAGATGTTCGCAGAGGTGTCTTTTGATTATCTTTTCCAATATCATCCCAGATATTGATGTTAGATTGATTGGTCTGTAATTTCCTGGGTCTGTTTTTTTTTTCTTTTTCTGAAGATGGGAACCACATCAGATCTTTTCCAATCATCTGGTAGTTCCCCAGTGCTCCAGGATTTTTTTAAATATATGGTTCAATTTTCTGAGATAACATCTGCCAGCTCGTTTAGAACTCTGGAATGTAAACCATCAGGTCCCAGTCAGTGGTTGGATGCAACTGGTTTTACTACTGGTTTGGCTCGAGTGTGCATCATCCACGTTGCCACATGGCTTCTAAACTGCAAGTATTGGACTTAACCAGAGGCAGCCGGAGTGAGTAGGAAGGCTGTGGACATGTGGAAAACAGCTGTTCCATGCATTTCAGCTGAGCTACAAGGAAAAAAAAGAAGATAGGAGAGGATAGGACAGGGGCAGGTGGGTGGGGTCAAATGCTTATTGCCACTACCAGTTCTCTAGAACCGGTGTGACCAGGCTGAATACTACCACTGGTCCAATGATTTATATTCATTAAGATCAGATAGATGTTCTCTAGCCATTTTCTTGCTAATTTTAATTTTTATTTCTAGTCTGTCTTTTACAGTTAGGTTTTTGGTAGGTTGGTATATTTGGTATTTTTTTTATTACCTTTGACTTTTGTTGCAAGTCTTTGTTCATTCTGAGCCTTTGCTTTCCTGATTTCATCTTTGCAGATTTTGGCTATCTGCTGATATTCTGCCTTAGTTATGTGTGCTTCTGTCCATTTTTTTATTTGTCCTTTTGGTCTTTCAATTTGTTAGAGAGATCTTTGTGCAGCCATGCTGGTTTCTTCTTGGATCTGTTTTTCAGTGGTATTGTGCTGGATTGGACTTTTATGATAATATTTTTCAGAGTTTCTCACACTTCTTGCATTGTTTTCCTCTTTAGGATTTTCATACATAGAATTTTTCTTAAGCTCTCTCTGAGTTTCTTAAAATCAGCTCTTTTAAAGTTTAAGACACCGGCTGGATTATGTTTCTATTGCTTGTTTTTGCATTATATTGAATTCCAATATTATGTAGTCACTCTCGCCCAATGTTCCGGCAATTTCAACTCACTCTATTACTTCTGCTCTATTAGTAAGAATTAGGTCTGGTATAGCTTTTTATATTTACCTCCTCTACCTTTTGAATTTCAAAGTTGTCAACTAGGTTGGTTAGGAATCTGTTTGATCTGCCACTTCCTGCAGAGTTTGTCTCCCACTTGACTATCAGGGTAGTTAAAGTGTCCCATTACTACTGTGGCATATTCCCTACATACATTTGTTAGTTGTTTAGGAAAAAGTTCATCTATTTCTTCTGCTTGGTTGGGTGGCTTATACCAATGTAATTCTTTTTTATATGCCTATACTGTAATATACACCTATACCATATACTTTTATATTGACCCATATGGATTCTAGAAGGTTTTCATCCTTGGTTTTGTGGATTTCTGTAGAGACAATTCAGAACTTGTAACTTCAGAACTTGTGAATTCAGAACTTCATAGAGACAATTCAGAATTTGTGTGTTTTCATAATGCAAAAGCCTTTCCATTCTCATATTAATGGCCTTCCTCCCTCATCTTTTCTCCTGGCTGTTTTGTTTGTTTGCTTAGATATTTTTTAATTCTGCCTTTATTATTTTTATATTTATTTATTTATTAAATTTTATTTATTTAT
>JAEANM010029899.1:0-10104 GCA_017656035.1 Myanophis thanlyinensis | reverse complement strand
AACACACACACAGGGGAGGGAGGGAGGGAGACAAACTATAGGTAATCTGAACATTGTGAAGTAGACAGAAACACCAGCTTATGTTTACTAGCTTCTGTTCCTTTGAACAGAAATTAACAGAGACAATTTTTTATAACACATGATCTGCAGGTCAACCAAGGATGATTTCCATGTTCCTAACCAGGATTTGCAAGTCAACCAAGGATGATTTCCATGTTCCAGAAATAATGAGAAAGGAAAAGGCAGGGGACTCCATTTTTGCCACTGCTTTTCCTTACCTGCCTTTCTCTGGTTTTGTTCATTGTTACGCAGACTTTGCTGGATTATGTCTCTTGAGGACAGCTAGCTTTTCTTCAGTGGCCTCTTGCCACCTCTCCAATCTTACATGCCAGAAGCCTTATGACTTTTATTTTATTCCACAAGAAAGTAATGGGTGTAGAAGGAGTGAAGCAAGAGAAGATGTGGCCTACTTCACTTGCAAAACTGCTTTATAAAAGTTAAGCAGAGCCCGCTAGGCTCTGCCCTGGCTACTCCAAATGAATATTTGGCACAGGGTACCATTGTTGTCTTTCTTGCATTCTTGCATCTTGTGGCGGAGCCCCTTTAACCCATATGCAGCTGCACAGAACCCAAGCAGGAGCTCCACATGTCTTTCTCTCCCCCTTCTGGTCCACATCACTGTCCTTCTTGCTGCCACTGACAATCCCTTGCACCAACTCAACTCAGGTTCTGCCTGAGCCAACAACTGCACACCGTCCTGTCACTTTCTCTGCCCCCGGAAGGCATGAGGTGCGTGAGCATGCTGCAGAGACTGAAAATAATGGGAGAAAAATCCCCCACTCTGCTCCAGCAGATGTTGTCATTGGATATGAAGGGGGTGTCTTGTGCTGGTCTGCTGGATTGTGACTGCCCTGCAATGACAATCTGCTCTAATACCTGCCTAGCCATAGTGCCTTCACCCCACTGCCCACCCCAGGCCCTTCCCTCCTTCCTCCCATTGTCCAGATTGAGGAGGGACTGCTCCCTTAGTACTCCTGGGAAAAGGCCCTGCTATTTACAAGCCAATCAGAGCCTGACCATCCTTTACATAATTTAGCTCCAATGTTTTTAAAGATGGAAAAAATAACAAGGTTGGGAAAGCATGCAGGACATGGCTTCTAGTTTCCCCCTCCCAAACCAGCAGCAGCCATAGGAAATATCTATATTTAATGAAGCAAGGGGGAATGGGCGGCTGAGTGTTTCTTCCTTTCTCTCATTTTGCATTTCTGTCTTTGTGCATACTAGGAAGCACGGTGCATGTGTATGCTCCATGAAAGTGGAAGAAAAGGGGGCTTTGCAACAGAATAGCCGGCAATATTATAAGGCACTGCCCAATTTTAATTTTCATAGTTATGCATTATGCGCAAGAGGTCCCCCCCGCCCCCCCGCCCCTCCGCCCCCCGTGGATTGTTTTCCTCTGTAGTCCCAAACTTAATCTGGATGCTTTTTAAAATCTTTCTTTTGCCAGATTCTTTTAGAGTAAATTTGGTCCCATTCTGTGCATTTTATGAAGATCTGTACAGAGAGACAGAGAGATGGACAAACCAAATGTTGAGCCCCTTTACGTAGTTTCTATCTAACATTCCATTGGCTTGGAAAGGATAAAAATTAATACCCGGCACATAGAAATATAGTTTATCTATAAGTTATGCAGTATGTCCTAAAACAACAGCTCTGTTGTAACATTCCATAAACGGATTGGGCACTATCTCTTCCACATTAAAGCAGCAGACTGTCAGTTTCTCTTGATTACCTCCTGCTGCATCTGTGCTCATTGACATAGTTGTCAGACTATCACTAAAATGTTACTTGGAACGGGATCAAAGCTGGATTACTTAATGAAAAGAAAGTAATGAGTGAGTGGGAGATAAAGAGAGATGATATGGAGAGAAAATGCAAAATTACCACGGACTTAGCTATGTAATGATCAAAATATGTTGATAGTGGGTTTCTGACTAAGCACCAACCATTAAGTAGGCAGTAAAGGAAAAAAAGGAAGAAAACCCTCAGCCTTCAGAACTAAGACAGCCCAAATTTCTGTACCAAGAAAAGCTGTATTCCACAACTTGCATACTATATGGTATATGGTATATGATTAAAATTTTAAACACGCACACACACACGGTTGAAAATGCAAAGAGCAAAACCTCAGCTATTAAAAACCTTATCTTTTTGTTTGCAAGTTCACTGGATGAATTCATATATATTTTCAAGGATAACTTGACACTATCAGCCAGTGTTTAAGACAGTGCAACACTATATTATACTACCATTCACATTGGTCATGGTAATGGGACTTTCAGCAGTTTAAATTTAGGAATGTCCACAGGATTAAAAAAAAAAAAATTCAACGCACTATAATGTCTAGAATCATAAATATATTTAAAGGAAACCATGTTCTGGGTAAAGGAGGCCACATCATGAAATGGACTCTACTAACCAGTTTGGTGCTCTTTAAATAGCTCTTGATTATTTCTAGCCAGTATCAAAATTTTTGTGATTTGCACTTTCAAGCTATTTGGAACAATAGCAGCCTGGTGATTGGGACAAAGATGAAATTAATTTGGCTTGGAATTTACCTAATGAGAACTTCGCTCAGCAATACACAAGCTGAAATATGATTATTATTTGTACTCTTCTGAATATTGTATTGCTAGGTATCTATTATAACACACACACATACATATTACAAGAACATGTATATAAAATACATAAATAAATGTAAACAAGTTTTATATGTTTTATGTCAGGAAATGACTTGCAAATATTATACACATTAAGCAAATTCTCTACAAAATCATGTATTAGGAACGAGTTCCAAATGCATTAGGAATGTTTGTATTGCCCTTGTTTTTAAATTGCCCATAGGTATAAAAACAAGATACAAAGAGAAGAGGCTTTCTGATTCAATACAAAGCCTCCATAGGGAATCACCACACTGTGACAAAATTGCAGTGAAAATTTAGTCATGGCTATTTCCTAGGCCCAAGAAGAGTTCCACCAATCTAAGGGCCTCTCGCCATAACTGAGTTAAAGTACTGTAATATATACATCCACGGGCCAGCATGAAACGTATTTCCTCATTGGTGAACCAATTTTATCACTATTGCCTTTGTTCTTTCTGAGTTAGTTCTACCTCGGGCATGAAAGCCAACTGGGTGTCTTTGGGCCAGTCACGCTCTCTCATCCCAATCCACCTCACAGGATTCTTGTTATTGTGGGGAAAGGAAAGCAAAAGGTGAAGAAGTATTATGTATGTATGCCTATATAAAAATTAAGCCAAGATAAAAATGGACAGATATAACATATCTTCACGCTGCTCTTGGATTGTCTCAGAACAAGAGAGAAAAATATTATTTTAACAATGGCGCAGCTAATGATGACCGAAAATTGTCTCATTCATGGACTGGAGGCAAAAGGAAAAATTATTATTATCAAAGAATAATTGTGGCACAGTTAAATGTGAGTGGAGATGTGATCAAAAGCCTATTGATTTCCACCTCTAGAATTAAATTTTCTAAGCTCCAATCCTGAATTTACACCTTGCCCATCTGACTTCATCATTGAACTATTTAATAATAATGAAAAATTATAATATTGTTAAGAGTGTAAATGGGTTTCAGCTCATTTTCTGGATCACAGCATATATATATATAATGCCGCCATGGGGTCAGATCTGGCCCATGGGCCTCTCCTGGAAAATGAAAGGGCCAGCTTGTTTTCTTTGGCCCGATCTACCCAATGCACTTCGATCTGATCTATCCAATGTGGCTTCGGCCCAGACTATCCAATGTGGCTTCGGCCCCGTCTACCCATTTTAGAGGGTTGTTGAAGCACTTAAAGGATTATCTGTGTCCTCAGGATTATCTCAGTAGCGCTCCTGTTTCCTATAGTCTGCAATTTTTCTCTGGAAATCCACACTACTCCCACACCATTCAAAGGGTGTTCATCCCAAATTGTATAGCTAAAAGTCTATAAAAATTCTCAGTCATCCAGGTCATGGTTGTCCCAAAGGTGCTTTTCCAGGAAGCAGCTGGACTTTCTTGGGGTTTTTTTTTTTTTGGAAGACATTTTGCTTCTCATCCAAGAAGCTTCTTATCAGCAACTTGTTTTTAATGGAATATGATCAACTATATTAGTTACCTTTAGGCAGGAAGATACAAAACAGAACAATATTATCTTCATTTTGGTTATAATTCAACTTTGGTTTTGTTAGGAACAGATTATCTAAACCAGTGTTTCTCAATCTTGGCCACTTTTAAGATGTGTGGACTTCGATTCCCAAGATGGGGAATTTTAAGAGTTGAAGTTTACATATCTTAAATTTGCCAAGTTTGAGAAACACTTATCTAAGCATGGCCTATTCTGGTGTGCATCATTGTAGTAACAACTCTCAAAACCATGCAACTGTAAGGCTTAAAGTACTGACTGACACCTGAGAAATTACACTTTCCTTGAGAAGCTTCTGAAGCGAGTCTTGTCCAAGGAAGGACATGTCTGGATCACTCAAGGACCTTAAATTATACCTATGTGACAGGCCAAAAGAGCAACTGTTAAGCAATCCACCTCAGTGCTAGAATACAATTTCAATCCAGGGGAAGAAAACCTTAGCTTAATTGAGTCTTCTGTGGAAGGATTTCAGGAGCAAAATGTAATTACCAGAGCTGGAATTTATACCTGTGTAATCTTATTCTTTCATCAACTGAAATCCTTTTTTTTTCATCTCGGGCCAAAAGAATGATTGATTGTTCTCTCAGAAAGCAGGAACAAATGCATCTACAGTATTTGTGCGAAAGAAAACTTGATTGTGACCTTGGCCAGGATTCAGCCAAAAAACTATTCTCATTCTTGTGAATATCAGTAGGAAATCTTCAGGCCAGAGCTAAAAGAATATCAGTGTCCTGCATTTAGCTTGATATATGCAGGTGTGATATTAAATTTTATTTTATGTATGTAAGCAATTCTCTAACTAAATAGGTCAGCAGGAAGACCCTCTGGCTATATTTCTCAGAGTAGTGAGACAAATTAGCGACTCTCATCTATCAAAATTTATATGCAGAAGCATTCAAATGTGCAACTTCATCCTGTCGCATCCCCAGCTTTGTGTCGCAATTGGTACAACTCACAATGGATGATATCCCATTCCCTTCCAGGTTCATGAGCTGAGAATATAATTTTTATGAATATATGTAACAAAATCTGCATGCATTTTTAAAGCTATTAGATATTAATAAAATTTCCCCAATGTTCATCCCTTTAATAGTCGGAAATTACTCACTGAGGATTTTTTTTAAATGCAGATTTCCCTCATCTGAATTTTTTTTTTTTTCCTTTTCATGTAACTGCATCCTTTGAATGCTAGCAGATGTCTTTCAGTGCTCCCACTGATTTTGAAAGTTCTTGCAAATCTACTGTTTTATTAGCTTATTTAATTTCCTGTTAGAATTATGGCACATCACATCTTTGCAATGCCACACCTAAAAGGAAAGTGAACTATCCAAACTATGTTTTTTTCTTTGTCCTTATTTCATTTTTTCGATTGAAACAGTTTTTAGGTCTTTTCCCCCCTTTTTCTTGACAATGTATGTATTGCCAATTGCACATTCCTGAAAGGATCCTTGGGCAAGGGGCCAGATAAAGTAAGTGGAGATTGGCAGTGAAGGCTGATGCATTTAGATTTGAGAGGCAAATAGGGAAGGAGGCTAAAATGTGTATGTTTACTTCCTGCTGTGCAGGCATAGCAAAAGTGCTTTTAGACATCACTTAGGGAACTGGGCAGGCAAACTTCCAAGCAAGAGACTGTAGGCATTCCCCCCACTACTGAATCAGGTGATTTCCTCACTAGCTACCTATCCTCACTAGCTACCTATCCTTCTGGCACAGAAACAAAACAATGTTGGTATAGCATTTGCAGACCTCAGTGTTAATCTTTATCTTAGCGCTGCTGTGCCTGAGTTACTGCTGAACGGTAACCTAATTTGTGAATGTGGCATTTGTTGTAAGGCTTTCTCCACTGACTTTGCTGCTGACCCCTTTCAGTCTTTCCTCAAGGAGCTAGAGAAATAAAATATACCCATCACAGCAAATCCTGTCTAGGATCCTCTCTGGCTCATCTACCCTCCATCTGAATCCTACTGTAGCATCTTCCAAGTTTAAAAGAAACATAAAGGAAGACACTATGGTGGAAATAATCCCAATCAAGAGAGAGGCAGACCAGTGGTGGAATCCAAACGGTTTTGCTACTGGTTTGGTGTGCACATGCTTCAACCGTGCTTCTGTGCGGCTTCTAAAATGCATGTTTTTCCTTACCGGAGGCAGCCCGGGTGATTAGGAAAGCTGTGGAGGTGCACAAAACAGCTGTTCCGCATGATTCAGGTGAATAAAAAAGAAAAAAAAAGAAGGGATATAGGACAGGAAAGGGCAGGGGCAGCTGGGTGAGCCAAAACTTCAATGCCACTACCAGTTCGGTATAACCGGTGCGACCAGGCTGAATTTCACCACTGAGGTAGACCCATGGCTGTACAAGTAGCTAGGCTCTGTACAGTGAGCTGCTGGATGAGGTAGACTAGACTAGATCAGAACTAAATTTTATTGAGATAGGCTATATTAATAAAATGTTGTAAATCTGTATATATTTTATCTTCTCTTCTTATACCACCATATTGGAGCTAGCCTAAGCTTCTTCCTATTACCATCTCCCTTCCCAGGGCTTATGAAATGTTTTTAATACTTTTTCACTAACATTTTTGGAATATTCCTTTCAAAGCTATCTCCATGAATCTGTACACTCTACCCTACATTAGCAAACTTGTTATCACACTACACAGGGGAGGGAGGGAAATGATTATGAAACTCACAAATATAGGGAAACTGGCAAATAAATCAAGAAATGTTCAACATTTCCTTATTCTCTGAGTAACACAATGAAAAAAAAGCAGATATATTGTATTTAAAAGTAGAGATCCATTTTAAGACACTGCTTAAATACATAAGTGCAACATTCATCCCCTTCTTCTATAGATAAAATAGACTTCACCCTTTCTGGAAACACAGAGAAATATCTGTATCAAAAAATAAGAGGGAAGATGAAGATATAAAAGGATCTGGGTTAGATATTCAGCATCCCTTCCCAAATCTCCACATTTTAAGTCCTAAGCCAAAGCACAAAGTGTTTTCTTCTTCTCATGGGAGGTTAAGTCCCTTTCATTCCAGCAGAGCAATTTCAGGATGTTTAATCATCAGGAAGATAATGTTAAAAGACCAGAGATAAGTTTCTCCCTAAAGCAAAGTGTAATTGACAGAGAGGTGACAGATACCTCAGGAGTTAAAACATGACAACACATAACTCATGAAAGGACTCTGCTGTTTCCAAATAGGCAATGCAGTGACTCCAGAGGAAAATATTTTAGGCTTTGCATACTAATCACTTATACGGGCCTTTTAAAGTAACGGCAATTAAAAACATCAAACTGTTCAAACATGGAATGTGTTTGGATTTTAGATCTCCTCAGTGAATTTTGGGAACCGCAGAAGCTCCAAGAATGGCATCAGTGATACCATTCTGGAATACAATTCCTGGACACCTTCCTAATGTTCCCACAAGCTTTAATTTGGCACAAAAAATTGTTAGTAATGCTTGTGATACCACACAATGGACCATGACTGAGCCCCTCTATTGGAAGCTGCTACTACACACCTCGTTCATCAAGTATTCATCCTGAACAAGCAACTCAATGACAGAACATATGTTTTGTATGTGTGAAGGTCCCAGGCTCAATCTCTCGCATTTCTGAACAATGCAGGAGAAATAAGAGTTGCTGACAATCAAAAACAGATAATAGCTAAGAAATTTGTAAATCTACAAATATTGTTCCTTCCATTAACCCTGATTGTTGATCATGTTAGTAGGGACCCAGGAATTGTATCTAACTACTGGAGGGCTATAGTAGCTACCTCTGAAGAAGATGAATACTGAATTAAGCACTTTGATTCAGAATGATACATATATTCAGAAAGGAGAGTATACTATGTGGTTAAAAGTAGTCCTTTCTGATGTCAAGTTTATGATCTTGTGGGACTGCATGACTATCTGTTGAGGGCTTCATGCGGTCCCATAGGATTAGGCACAAAGCAAACTGTATGATCTTGGAACCAGTCACACACTCTCTCTCAGATCTAGGAAGCTGGCAATGGCAAACCACTTCTTAAATCTTGCCAAGGAAACTTGGGGGGGGGGATTAACCCCCTCTCCCAAAACTACATAAATTTGGTGCCAAACATGTTGGGATTGTACACCAGAATGACAATAGGGATATAGGAGGGGATGGTGCCAATATGTTTCTATCTGAATTCCTTTGATTAATTTAGTCTGGGAAAAAAAAGGGTATTAGCAAAATGTACTAAAATGTATTGGAAATCAAGTTCAGGATGGCCAACACTTTATATTCCTCCAGGGCCAATAATCCAGATGAACAAGAGAAACTGCCCTATATTGCTGAAACGTTTTCTATTTTGACAGAGTTATATCACCAGTATTTGATATATCTATTATTTGGAAACTGTATCTCTCTTTTTATTTTGAGATTTGATTGCACAAATATGAAATTAAATATTGGTAAGGAAAGATATCCTTACATGCAATTCAGAAGCACTTGTGTTAAATGTTTCTTGCCTAATTATTACAAGCACACAGCTTATTTAATACAGAATGACAAAATCCGCCGTACCTCTTTAATGGCTGGCCTTACACCAAGGGTGGGAGAAATCATCAGCACATTAATGTCCCGCCATCATGGAACTTCCGCACAGTTTCAACTCTCAAAGTCACCTTCAGCAGAAATCCAAATTCTTAATGTTCAGCTGCTTTATCCATTATCAATGGCACCATATGAGGCTTGGATGGAAGCAAGTGTTCTCCCTTGATATCTCCCTTCCCACCATAGAGCACATTCTCAAACAATACCATTTGTTCTTTAATGACTCACAAATCTGAAATGACTATTCAGGCTCCTTCTCAGTTTGTGCCACTAATTCTTCTAATTAATCCCCTATGAAACAAACTGTTAGAATGGCCATTGTTAATTTGTTCCAAAGCAAATGATTATCTAAAATTTACACAGTAGGGAAATTCTTAATTAGACTGTCATCAGCTAAAACTCTAAGTGCCTCTGGCAGTAGGAGGCTAATTAATTATTCCTACTGCCAATCTAGAGAATTTTTGGTTTAGCTCTAGCTACTTCGGTTTCCAGGCCTAGTGTATCACAAGACAAATTGTTCGCCTCAGAGATTCTCAGAAGACCAGTCTTTCCATCACTATGAAACCTCGACATGCCAGAATCTCAAGATACATTTACTCAATCAATTGTCTAAGTGATTTATTGCTGAAGCTTGCTGTCAGAAATACCATACTTAAAAAAAATGTAAGAGGGACTCATAGGAAGGCTGGCCTGCAGATGGGGCAGAACAAAATTAATGTAGAATAGGCAAGCTTGACATAAAAAAAATGATTTCTGGTAATTTTATGGACAATTCCATATAGGCTTCTTGATAAAAGTGGTTGGTCATTGCCTTGTTCTAAGATTTTTATTTTTAATTTCCGCATCTAGACTACAACTCTCAAATGATTCCCAGGCAAATACTAATCAGGGCAAATGCCACAGTCTGACTAGTTACAGTATGTTATTTAATTGCATTAAATATTAACAAAAATATTAATTTCATGAAATTAAAAAAAATGTCAGTCATCCCAGTCAATAGACATAATGAATGGAGGTAGGGAGAAGTTGATGTTTTCTTATAAGAATCTTTGCCTGCCAAGTGTTCTTAATGGACAGAAATATTATGCTTCATTTATCTGAAGAGCTGGGTCTTAATCCACAAAAAGTTACGCTGTGTTATCACTTGTAAGGTAACACAAAGTTTTTCACTGCTTTTATTGCAAGTGACCACCCTGGAATCAGATTATACTGTAGTGGGTGCAAAGAGATTTTTTATTTATTTATAACAAGATTTATATACTGCCCCCTCTCCCTAGGGACTCGGGGTGGTGCACAGCCAATAAAAACA
>JAEANM010029898.1:0-10104 GCA_017656035.1 Myanophis thanlyinensis | reverse complement strand
GAAGGCTAAGTCAACCTTGAGCCTGGTGGGATTTGAACCGGCAGACAGCAGAAGTACTGCTGTACTGCACTCTAACCCACTGCACCACCGAGGCTCCAAATATACAAAGCTTATAAGTAAATAATGCTTCATTTTGACATATTAAACGTGAAAAAGAATTTGAGACTGTACCACCATTTCTGTGTAACCTCAAATTATTTTTACGAAGCTATTTGTATTGGGTGAAATTAAAGGGGAAAAATGTTGCTTATGCAAGTCTATATACAGCATCAAAGGTCAAAAAAGTAGGATGCTCCTGTTAATTTGTATACCTGCAGATATAGGGTTAAAAAGGCTTCAATTTTAATACATAAGGAAGAGCATTCTTAATTTGAATCCCCTTAGAGGCAACTCAGATAAACACATGCATATAAACATTCCAATTCAGAGGGGTTCTGCTTTCGAAAGTGCTGCGATGAAGTTCTTGTTCATGGAAAATCTTATTAGAGCATGCAATCATCAAAGCGAACAGCTCTAAAAATCAGGTTTTCTGAGGGTGTGTGGGGGAGAGATTTCCAGTCCTACTTATTGTATTATTTCTTCCTTCATTTCTTTTCTATGGTAATCACTATGGCTGTGTGACTGTTGGAAGGAAGATTTTGTTTGAAAGAGATGTAGCCAAGTCGTCATTCTCAATTGTATCTTTCAAATCACATCAGAAATATTTGATTTGGATGTTCGGTGGATTTTGTGATTTTTGCAGAATCTCTTAACAGAGATTGTGTAGATTGTCTTCCACATATGGACAAATGGTCAGGCACTTTGATGCTATCCCATTACTTTGTGTGATCATTTCTGAAATCAAATCTCTGTACTTTGACTCTCAAGATTTTGCTAGAACAAGAGTAGAACTAGAATCTTGCTGCCTTTCAGTTCAGTTTGGATCTGGACTTGTGAATCAGAAACATACTTAATGTAGCATTACCTGCCCATTCAATTACAGAGCAACATTTAAATAAGTAATAAAAATAATATTAATAAGTATTGCACAATTAAGTACAGGTTGTCCTTGTTTAGCAACCACAATTGGAATTGGCAGCTTGGCTGTTTAGCAAAGCAGTTGCTAAGTGATGCTGTATTTATGGTCTTACTCCAACAGTCCTTTTCTTTACAGAGGAAGCAGAGGTGAAATTCAGCCGGTTCGAGCCGGTTCGGAAGAACCGGTAGTAGAAGTTTGAAATTGGCCCCGCCCATCCACCCGAGCCCCTATTCTTGCTTATACAAGCTCCGTTTTTTTTGTTTTATTTACCTGAATCAGCTGTTTTGAGTGTCTGCGGAGCCTTCCCGATGATCCCCATTGCCTCTGGAGCCTCTAAAAGTCATTTAAAGCGCCGCACTGCAGCGTGATTGGCACTTATGCGCACACACCGAACCGGTAGCAAAACCGGTCGGATTTCCCCCCTGAGAGGAAGGTACTATTCATAAGTTTTTCTTTCATCACCACCAGTGCTAAATGAGGCTGTTACTAATCCAGGAGTATCTC
Source organism: Myanophis thanlyinensis (assembly GCA_017656035.1). Lineage (NCBI taxonomy): Eukaryota > Metazoa > Chordata > Lepidosauria > Squamata > Homalopsidae > Myanophis > Myanophis thanlyinensis. Next base: position 8,582 of record JAEANM010029898.1, on the reverse strand, counting down.
TCTATATACAGTAATATGTAATATTAAAGCTTACCAAAAGAAGTCCAAAATCCTAATACAAACCATTGCAAACAAAAATTGAACATCCATATTATGCCAAGAAATGGAGCAATTCATTTGTTGTGTATTGTCAACAATAATGGTCAGAAAAACATGATTAAAACAGGAACCATCCAGGCATCATCAATAGCAGTAATTTTCTTTGTAGTTGGCTTCAAAGCCTCACTCTGGAACAGCAGATGGAGAAGGGCTATCCAGGGGAACAAGACTCGGTAGATGGTCTTAATCACAGCAACGGTCAAAGCCCTGCCTTTGCATTACAAACCAGACCTCATGCAATGCACTGTACATTTCATTCTTCCTGAAGAAATATCCATGTGTCTAAAATTGAGAATTTCCTGTAATCATTCAGGACATTAATAAGATGGATGGGGCATGATATAATATCAGTATAAAATGTATTTTTATTATTTGCATTTGGCTTCTTTTATTCATCTTTTCTCCTAGTTTTTTTTTTTTTTAATGTCTGAAATTGATGGCTTAATTTGCAAAGGACATTGTAAAAAGTGGCTTGCATGGATAATTGCTCTAGTAATTGTTTTTAAAAAATCATTCAGGGAAGCCAGAAATCCTCCTCCAAATTGTTATCTTGTGCCTTTGCATATGAATCTGATATTCTTTCTTATGCTTCAGTTTGAAACTCTAAAACTGATTTGGTAATCCATTTCCCCACAGGGTGAAAATTTTATTAGATTAGAGAAAGTCAAATTTTGCCTTCCTTTCTCCACTTTTTCCTATAAATTGTAATAATGGGGTATTATGATTTTGAGTCATTATATTATGATTATTCCAAGTTGCAATCTTGTAAACGTAAAGATAACCTCTAGTAATCATGCAAATACAAGTGAATTTATTACATAATAATTGAGCATGCCTGTAAAGTGTCTGCAAGCAAGAAGGGAATATAGATATGAGAAGCGTAAATATCCTTATATTTTTTTCGTCTTCCTGATGGCACCTCAGAAGATCCATGTTACATGACCCACCAAAGTCTATTTAAGCTCCTGAGTTAACGCTAAACTTGAACATCTGGTGTTAGCTTTTTTAAAACCAGGGAAATAGAAAAAAAAACTGTAAATGGGATGATAGCACTTCTGTCTTTATTGTATCCTAGTAATTGGGAGTCTCAAGGTTTTTGAGTAGTCTATGAATTGAAGGCATGAGAACAGCAAATGAAGCTGCATTACCAGCTGCTTAGCAACATATAGAGGAGGTAGATGCTTAGCAACAGGTGATCTTCAGTTCCTAAGTTACAGGCACTTAGATTCCTGCATATTAACAGGATTTATTGGATCAGAAGCTTGCACAAGAATTGAGTTGTATAGGATATTTAGGCTCAAATGATTTGTTTCCAGATCTGGAGGTCATCCTGCAAATGAGGCAGAGATGCACGGATCGGCAACTCAGTAACTCAGATTTCTCATGTGGATTTTTTAGGCATATTTTCCCTTTTTTTCCAACTTTAGCAGATAACATCAAATTGCTTTTTATGTTAAACCATAATAGCCAACTCTATGATTAACTTAAAAACTGGAAAACTGGAGCTCAAGATTTTGCTGGCCATCACATTTGGGAAACTTTGGGGTGAGATAGAGTGGGAAAGTGGGCCATGGGCCACCATAACTTTTTAGCCACAGATACCACTTACCCAGTTGGACCATAAGGAAAGCTGAGCGCCAAAGAATTGAGGCCTTTGAACTACAGTGCTGGAGAAGACTCCTGCAAGTCCCTTGGACTGCAAGGTGAAGAAACAAGTCAGTCCTAGAGGAGATCAACCCTGACTACTCTTTAGAAGGCCATATCCTGAAGATGAAACTCAAATACTTTGGCCACATAATGAGAAGGAAGGACTCACTGGAGAAGAGCCTAATGCTGGGAACGATTGAGGGCAAAAGAAGAAGGGGGGGGGCAGAGAAGGAGGTGGCTGGATGGAGTCACTGAAGCAGTCGGCCTGAGCTTAAATGGAGAAGGCCTGGAGAAATGTTGTTCATGGGGTCGCGATGAGTTGGACACTGACTTCGCAACTAACAACAACAACACTTACCCGATCCAGTACAAGCCTGGAGCCATTCCATCATCTTTTTTCATATGCAGTAATAACAAGTAGGATCAGATAAGATCAGAGCTAGGAGAGAATATGGGGGCCAACAGTGACTTTCTTGCAGGTGACCTGGCCAATTTAATAAATCTGATTTTATATCATCATATGAACATAAGTTTTGTCTTCTACATCACATTCACCATCATGTCTTCTTTAAACAACATGTGTTCTAGGTTTGGATTTGTAAGAGTTTACTTTCCTAGGACTGCAGATTGATCAAAGCAGTGATTTGCAGCTCAAAAACAAAGCATCAAATCACACAAATTCATGCAATGATGAGCATGAACGGAGTTTGGAAAAGGGCATCAGCCAGGCAACCAAATCAGATTAGTCTGCACTATCACCTTTCCCATAGATACTTATGGTTGTTGAAAGTTGGACCAGGAAAAGTAGACAGGAGGAAAAACCACTTGTTCAAGCTGTAGATGTTGGAGAAGGTCCTGCATATTCCTTGGACTGCAACAGTGATAAGCAATCAAGTACTGGAATGTAGAAACACCTGAAAGAAACACTGCAAGATCGGAAATGTGGACAGAGAGCTGGTCCACAGAATCGTTGTAAATTGGACATGATTGAATGGATATTATCATCAAGCTATTGTGGTTTGTAAATCATATTCAGTTATGTGATTTTAATGAATTCTGCCAGCTTTGGTTGAATCCAGCAATATGAATAACTTGCTTAACTATGTCGTCTGACATAGGGTACGGGCCTTCTTTATGGCTGCACCCTCCCTGTGGAATGAACTGCCTCCGGAGATTCATATTATTACGGATCTCCGGTGCTTCCGACGTGCCCTGAAGACCCATTTATTTCAACGAGCCGGCCTGGCCTGATACCTGAGGGTTTTAAACTAAATTTAATTTTAAATTTTAATTTTAATTAATTTTATACTAAATCATTTTAAATTGTTTATATTTTTAATTGTTTAATATTACTCTGATTTTAATTGAAACTTAAATTTATAATGATGCTTTTTTAACAGCCGTCATTTAATTATTTTAATTGGATCTTAAATTGTTTGGTTGTGTTTTTTATTGGCTGTACACTGCCCCGAGTCCCTAGGGAGAGGAGGCGGTATATAAATCATGAAAAATAAATTAAATAAATAAATAAAAACCGATCGATACATACAGGGGAAATAAATACTCTGGTGTGAGCTCTAGGTCATCATCATATCCAAAGCGACGCAATACTGTCCAAGTTGTTTCGTGCCTCCCTCGCTGGATGAATAGAGTGTGGAGAAAAAGAAAGCCTGAAAAGACAGTTGTTTAATTGGCAATCTAGAACACAGGCCAGGAAGAGAGGTTAGGAATGAAAACACAATGAAGATGCTCCAGGTATGCAAGTGTATCTTTTAAATGAGATCCTACCAAATGCTCTGAAAGCATCATGCTTCAGTAAAACCACAGCTGGCCATGGTCAGGAGGGCTGAACAACCCCCTAGGGAAAAGGTGATTCAAAGCATGTGGGCCCAGCTATCATTTCTGTAAACAGCTTCTTAAGAATCTGTACGTCAAACCAAGAAAATATGTTTTTAAGCGATATCAACGTGTATGACTGGCAGACGTAAGCACATTCCACATTATCTTTTCCCTTGAGAATCTGGAAAACTGCACATTCCAGATTATATTTTCAGTATAAAAATATCACTAGTCCTCTGTCTCATAGAAAAGGAATTATTACTACCTCTCCAGCCTGCCTTCAGATGCAGGCAAATCAACAGACCCAATTGTTTTGAGCTTAACAAATGTGCATCTAGAATTTAGACTCTGATTTCAGGCAAAGAAATTTACACATAAAATGACACAATAAGCTGCCTAACCAATTCTATATCCAGACTACTGGTCTACAACGAAAGGCCAAAGTACAAGAGTAGCACATTTAAATCCATGCAGTTCTGTCAGCTTCCAAATTCATAAATAAAGAGCAAGTCACAGTTTTTTCTATAGTTTCCAGATTATCAGCAGATCCCCTTCTCATATTTCATATAATAACAAAAAAGAATGTAGCCCTCACCCTTCAATGTTAATCCATTGCCAACAACTCCATCACTTAGATTTTTCCTTACTACATTCTTTACATCTTCCAATGCTTGAGATGCCAGTGGTGTGTTAAAGCAAATTCTCTAAGGAGAGTAGAAATATTTGAAATCAATATTCATTGACAAAGATTCAGTGAGCTGTAAACAGCTTCCATGGTCTCATGTTAGACTCCCAATTTCATACAAGTATGTTGCAGCTCCTTAGCCAGTCATGTGGTTAAGCAGAAGCCAGTTACATCTGTTCAACTCAGGAGAAACCTCACCATTTTTTTTGCAAGAGAGTTCTGAATATAGAATTTATGGCACTGTTTAAAGAATTGCTGTATCTTTGCAGACACAGAAGCTCACTGCTCCCATCTCTCTGAAAGGAGAGGATGACAGCAAAAGTTTCACAACATTTCCAGCCTTTGTTTCTGCTGCAGATTCCCATCCCCCCACCCCCTTACTACCACCACAATTAAAGTTCTCTTTCTCTCTGTGATTCCAACTGAGGTATTTCTCTTGAGATTTAATGAACAGTTCAGGATGAAACACAACAGAAAATGGAGGAATACCTGAAAGAAGTTGAGTTCTGCATCATTCAGAGTGCCATCATTATCTTGATCAGAAATTCGGAAGATCCGAGTTAAGGCTTTTATACACGCAGGTTTCATCTACAGATTTAGGTGAACCAAGGAATGGGGATTACTGCATTTTATTTCCCTGCCATATTTTGCTTCAATCTAAAAACTTTAGTTTTCACAAGACATGATCAACCAAAAAATAATAATTTCAAATCAATATTCTCACACATGCTACCTTCCCATCTCTTCGAAAACACCCATAGACATTTTTGTTTACATGTTGTACATCAGTCCTCCTAAATCTGATCATTTTTCCATAGTGTTGACAATGATCCCCACAATTGCAGACAGATCTGCTGAGCATCATGTAGCAAAAACAATATTATATAATCTACCAACAAGTTTTAAAGGAAAAAATTAAAAAGCAAATCTGATCTGATTCTTAATCTTTAGTCTTAGAAGTTTCATGGCTTGGACAATGAAATTTATGACTGAATTAAATAGCTAGGATATTTTAGGGGCCAATCTGGCATTAGATTTGATAGAGATATCCAAGCAAATACAGAGGATCTTATAATCCAATCTGGAGTCAAGCATGATAATAATTTTCCTGGATGGATCGCTTATGGGTTCAAGCTGCTAATGTACTGGATTGACTAACAAGGTCAGGTCACAATACAGACCCAACACAGAAAAAGAAAAAGGTTAATGCTATTCCAAAATATTGGGTGGCTGACAAAGTCCCAATCCAGATTTTCAAAAAGTTATGTGACTTAAAAGAAAGGGAAGCATGCAAGTACAATAAAAATAGGTTTCAACAAGAATGTTGAAGTTAGCTCAGTTTTCACAACCCAAAATTCTGTGCTTCTAATATTTAAAATTATACAAGGTACTTTGGATTTCATTTCTGAAATGGGTCCTCCCATCCCCATTGTCCCTGTAATATTTTACCTATCCTGAAATAAAATTCAAAAGTGACATTTTCTAGGTTACATTTATTTTAAGGTGATTTGGATTGTTTTTTGTTTGGAGATTTTTCCAAACTGGCCTCATAATGTCATTCATAATTTAGCATGCATATAAGATATATGAATTCAGCCTCTTTCGCAAATCACATTTTTTAGCTAACTATGAGAGCTACATTTCATACATCAAGTCTTTATAGCATGAGAATATTAATTAATCCCTCAATCTGCAAGCTCAAAGTATCACAACACAAGAGGTAACCATTATATGAGAGATCTATTAAGCATTAAGTTCCAAATTAGTCTATTGATTTCATTTAAGATTATTCTTAATTCAGTCAACATAAACAGAAAAGAATCCATTAAGCTGTCAAATTATAAAGGACCACTCTGTAGTGAGAGTGTCAGATTAATAAATATTTACATAGGTTTGACAGATGTACATTTTGTTTTGACGTTTGTGTAACTTTTATTTACACAAAATGATGTAAAATGGTTCGTCCTAAAATACAAAAAAAGGAAGAAAGAAAAAGAAAACAGGAGTTAAAGAAAAGCCAAAGGAAAAAAAAATAACATAGGGAGAAAATAAAAGCACAATGGATTGAAAAAATGCCTGAGCCCTAAATGCTTGTTAAATCAGATAATTCTTCCTCCTTAAATGGGAAATGGACTTTTAGAGCCTGCATACAATTATCAGAATGCCCCACACTTTTTATTCATAGAGGGATACAGTGCAAATTCTCTGCACCTAAACAAATGACTGATTTGTGAGGGAAGGAAACTTACATAGAAAAACAGAGAAGGTTTAAAAAATATTCTGAAATGGGCCAAGAAACAAATGTAGAGGTACTTCAACTGATACAATATTGATGTTACAAATTCCAATGGTAGGCTTCAGTTAGATTCCTCACTTCCATAGATTGCAAAACGTTTCCAGTCATCATAAAACAGCCACACCTACAGTATGTTGTAATAGCCAACTTGGATTCTAGTAAACTATGCTGACATATATCCCAATGATATTTTATTGTTTTATCAACATTGGCAGCACTGTGGTTCAATAGTTAAGGTGCTGGGCTTATTGGCTGGAAAGCCAGCAACTAAGTTTCGAGTCCTGAGCGCCATGTGATGGGAGTTCCCGTCCTCGACCCAGTTCCTGACAACCTAGCAGTTCAAAAACATGCAAATGTGAGTAGGTTAAAAGGTACCACTTGAGTGGGAAGGTAAAGCATTTTGTGATGTCATACTGGCCGCACAATTGCAGAAATGTCTACGGATAGCACTGGCTCAAAGGCCTTGAAATTGAGATGAGCACCACACCCTACAGTCGGCAATGACTAGTGGAGTAAAATCCACAGGGACTCTTTACTCCCACCCTTTTTTCTTTAAATCAACATCAGAGGGTAAAAACCACTCTTAGCCATCTTTGTTATAGCAGTCCTGGATCCTGGAGCATTCTCAAATCATAATATGATTCCTTCTACATGCCTTTTGAAGTCAAACATTTAAATCCAAATGAAACTCAGACATAAACGAACTGAACCCTCCTGATCTAAACTTGTATGTTAGCCAACATTTAGTTCTTAATTGTTCCCAAGTACTCATTTCATAAATTGGGCGTTGAATAAAATTGGGCGTTGACCTCCAAAATACAAAGCCAATATAAAAAGGCACCTTCAGGTAGCATCTGAGCCGAACACTGAGAGCACTAAAGCTGCAAATAAATAAAAGCAACAACAACAACAACCCACCAATAGGCATATGATCCTGATAAACTGCTATATGTCAAACACTACAGCAACAATTTCAGCCAAAAACAAGACCAAAAATCTGGAAGATTGTAATCTGCATCAATTAGATCCAGAATCTCCTGGAATTGATCACTCAGAAATTATAATCTAAGACTAAGATGATTATTACTGAAACATGCAAGTATCATCAACTCTCATGGCAGGATCCTACCCACTACTTCTTTCTGACTACAGGCATCCTATCCTCCTGAGGATGATTTCAGAACAGGCAAATGTCCAGTGAGCAAACAGTAGGACTCATTCTCCTTAAACATTCCTGCCAATGTACTTAGGCTGCACAAGCTGAAAAAAATCTACATTGACAGAAAAAAAGTGGAGTTGTAGGAACATTCATTACAATGCTGTATCTGTAATCAATGTGGAATCCAGGTCACAATAGACTTTTCAAATTTTTATTCACAATTATTTGTGAAGTGATAATATTGGAATATCGGATGTTTTCCACTTCCCCCTTCACAAGGAGCCTGTATGTCTTTGCCACTCAGAAAGCCAACGCAGATTGCTACTGTGTGGTCACAATGCTAACAAATCTCTTGGGTAAGTAGACCTTAAAACAACTTCTAAACTCATGCTCAAGTTTGTCATTTTTTTCTCTATTACAGTAAAAGGCATCATTATTCCCATTTTGTAGAAAATTGGGAAAATTGGTAAGTTTTTACAAGTAGGAGAGACAGAAATCTTTGTCAACGTGCTAAATTATGGTTCAATAAATGACGATTACAGAGTATGTACATTGTGCTAATCCAGCACCAAATATATAATGGCTCAGTATAATGTACCAACTCAGGTACTGTGTCAATCTTTTGGATCTTTTCCTTATTTTATGAAATAACCAGTATTTCGACAGTATTGCTAGATAAGACCGAAGAGAATTAATCAAGATCTATCAGGAAATCATCTACGAGGGCTATCCACAAAATAGATTACGTTTTGCGATAGAAAAAAGTGTAGGAAAAAAACTTATTATATACACTTGAAAGTGACACTTAAATACTACTTTTCAACATATTCACCGAACAAATTGAGGCACTTATAATA
>JAEANM010029897.1:0-10104 GCA_017656035.1 Myanophis thanlyinensis | reverse complement strand
CACGGGAAAAGACCCGAAAAGACCTAGACCTGCATACCTATACCCGTGAAAATCTACGAAAATATATATATATATATATATATCCCGAACAGACCTAGCTCCCTTTTGCCTTTTAGCTCATCTCAAGAGACTATCCAGGCAGAAATTAGCGACAACAGTGTGCAGTGTATATATCGTTTTAATTGTTTTTTTCTGCCAGCATGCTGGTTCAGGAATTCTGGGAGTTGAAGTCCATGAGTCATGAAAGAGCCAAGGTTCTCAACCCCTGGGATAGAGAAACCTTTATCTTTATTCCTGAGAAGTAGATTCTTATAATTACTTTCTAACAGATTCTACATCAAAATAATTGCTTATTGAGGAAGGACCAGTCTTCACTTATAACTATATAGCTAAATTAGTGATGATCTGTGGATATATCTTTAGTGATTTTAGTCCATATACTACTCTTGTTCTGCAGGTGGCACCAGTGAATCATTTTAATGAGAGGTTAGCAACTTAGCAGGAAACCAGAGAAATTGAGTGACTCATATTCAGTATCTTATTTAATAACATTGATAAGACTTGAAAATGCAATACTTCTTGGGGTCCCAAGTGAAAGAGTTATATATAATCAGGTTACTAATCAAATTTTAGTTCAATTTGTGAAGGCAACCTTTTTCCTATTTTTTTTTCTGTCCAACGTTGAATAATGTTGAGTCCATAGAAATACATGTATTTCATATGTATCTATATGTCTGAACTGTCCTTCTACAACAAATTAGCGTCTTCCAGTTTTCAATTTCTTAAACTGTTACTTAGAATTAGTATTTTCTAAACTCTTTTAAATCCATGAAGTTTATAAAACCAGCACTGTATTACTTTTCTTTGATTAAGTTTCTGATGATAACTTTTTAAAATCAAGATTGTTTTCTGGTTGATTAACTAATTGATAAAGTTTCCAGCAAGGGCTAAATGACAACATTTTCAATAATAGCCAGGAAGATGAGAATGTTTGTTAAAGAGTCAATGACTTATGATATTTCTAAGTCTGACTGATTTTCAGATAGAGTCAAATATACATTTGAATTTCCCATATTTGAAACACAATTTAAACTGTAACTGGATCATACATTTAAGATTTTTAAAAACTATATTAACAAATACAGTTCTATTTTCAAGAGTAACTAAGTTCAGTGGGTTACATGGACATAGATTTGCAATGTTAAGAATTTTTAAAAATTAAATTAAAATAAAAAATATTTGTGAAATATGCTAAATTCTACCATTAGTCATTTAAACTGATAGCAGTATTAAATTGTGAGCTATCTTACATTGGAGAGAAAACATGATTCAGGAAAAAAGCTGTACAATCACTCCCTTTTTAAAAAAGAGAAATACTCCCTTTAAGAGTGTTTTATATATCCAGCTTCAATGGTTTTTCCTAGTCATTCTTTGCATTTCTGCTTCTTCTTCTGCTTCTTTGTGTCTGAAAAGAAAGGCAGAGAGAGAACGCAAATCCACTCCACCAACCCCTTTTATTCTACAGGCTGACAGACAGTTGTGCCATTAATACAAAATCCTTATTGGTTTAAAAAAATCAACCCGGGAAATTTTATTGCTTTGCAAAATTAACTTATACTATTGATGTCTTATAAATGATATAATTTCTATATTTCACTAACAATCATTTTATTTCTTCACTCTAGAAACTGACTAGTTTAGGTATCAGAATTGAGCAAATAACCATACCATGTATAACTAAATAATCAAATATGCATTTTTGCAATCATGCTGATCTGGTTCATGTAACTTTATCATTTGGGGCTTATTTAAACATAGTATCTTGAATAAATCACCATTGGTAGATTTTGAACAACCTGCTGAGCCATTCATCATGATTTATAAACCATAGTGATTTGATTCATACAAAATGAATTAAATGTTTACTTTGTTTATGGACAAATACTGTACATAGGTTTGCTTGTGATGTTGTGTTGGTTGAAGACATGAACTTGTGTTACATGAGTATGCAGATAATACCATTTGATAAACTGAGAAAGTGAAAGATTTTCCACAAATGAGATGTAGATTGTACTATGCCTTGACACCCACCCACGCAAACACACACACAGGTACAAACACACACACAGATGGATGGAGGAAGATCTTGAGATGGATGACTTTTGTGGCCCAACTTCAAATAAATATATTTTAATGCCACAATAACCTTGGTAGATTTTATACTGCCACAATACTTTATGTATTAAATATGCAAATCATCAATGTTAATTCCATACCAAATCGGTTGAGGCCCAGGTTAACAACAACCGCCACCAGTGCTGTTGACCTACAGGGAGCTGGCAGAAATTGGACTACTGTTGGTCAAAGAAGGAGAGGAGACAGAAGGGTTTGTAGACAGAGAGAGAAGAGGTAAGGCAGGAGTATAGGTCTGAGAATAGGGACTCTTAACATTGGCACAATAGCAGGGAAAGGTAGAGAGCTGGCAGACATGATGGAGAGAAGGAAGGTGGATATACTGTGTGTGCAGGAGACCAGGTGGAAGGGTAGCAAAGTGTGTAGTATCGGAGGGAGATACAAACTATTTTATTATGGTGTGGATAGGAAGAGAAATGAGCTAGGAATGGTCCTGAAGGATGAGCTTGTGAGGAATGTTTTAGAGGTGAAAAGAGTATCAGACGGGATGAACAGTTTGAAGTTGGAAATTGAAGGGGTAATGTTGAATGTAGTCAATGGTTATGCTCCACAAGTAAGATGTGCGTTAGAAGACAAGGAGAGATTCTGGAGTGAGTTAGATGAGATGATGGAGAGTATTCCCAGAGGGTAGAGAGTGGTTGGGGCAGATCTCAATGGGCATATGGTGGTGGAATGAGGAAGTACAGAACAGCATCCATTGGAAGAGGCTAGCTAAAAAGAAGAAAGGATTGAAGACAGTAGACAGGATTACAAAAAATTGCAGCATAGAATAAAGAGGGAGGTGACAAACAGAAAGCATATGATGAATTGTGTGCCAGGTTAGATACAAGGGAAGGTGAGAAGGACTTGTACAGATTAGCGAGACAGAGAGATAGAGATGGGAAGGATTTGCAACAGTTAAGGGTGATTAAAGACAGAGATGGGAAGGTGCTGACAAGTGACAAAAGTGTGCAGAGAAGATGGAAGGAGTATTTTGAGGAACTGATGAATGAGGAAAATGAGAGGAAAAGAAAAGGGGAAGAGGTAATATAATAAAGCAGGAAGTAGCAAAGATTAGAAAGGATGAGTGAGGAAGGTTCTGAGGAGAATGAAGAGTAGAAAGGCTGTTGGTCTGGATGACATATCTGTGGAGGTGTGGAAGTGTCTATGAGATAGCAGTGGAGTTTCTATCTAGCCTGTCCAACAGGATTTTAGAGAGTGAGAAGCCTGAGGAATGGAGAAGTGTTCTAGTGCCAATCTTTAAGAACAAGGGTGATGTGCAGAGTTGTAGCAACTATAGAGGTATAAAGTTGATGAGCCACACACTGAAGCTATGGGAAAGACTAGTAGAAGCTAGGCTAAGAAAGGAAGTGAATATCTGTGAGCAGCAGTATGGCTTCATACCCAGAAAGAGCACTATGGATGCAATTTTTGCCCTGAGAGTGTTAATGGAGAAGGAGAAGTAGTAGAGATGGTCAGAAGGAGCTGCATTGTGTCTTTGTGGATTTAGAGAAAGTGTACAACAGAGTGCTGAGAGAGGAGCTATGGTACTGTATGACAATGTCAGGAGTTGCAGAGAAGTACATCAGAGTAGTTCAGGATATGTATGAGAGGAGTACAACAGTAGTGAGATGTACTGTAGGTCAGACAGAGGAGTTCAAGGAGGAGGTGGAGCTACATCAAGGATTGGTCTGAGTTCCTTCTTGTTTGCTATGGTGATGGGCAGGTTGACAGATGAGGTCAGACAGGAATCCCTGTGGACAATGATGTTTGTGGATGACATTGTGATATGTAGTAAGAGCAGAGATCAGGTGGAGGAACACCTGGAAAGGTGGAGGTATGCTCTGGAAAGAAGAGGGAAGAAGGTCAGTCATAGTAAGACAGAATACATGTGTATGAATGTGAGGAAGGGAAGTGGAACAGTGAGGTTACAGGTCAAGAAGGTGCAGGAGGTCAAGAAGGTGCAGGAGTGTAAGTATTTGGGGTCAATAGTCCAGTGCAACAGGGAGTGTGGAAAAGAGGGGAAAGAGGCAAATGCAGGCAGGTTGGAATGGGTGGAGAAAAGTGTCAGGAGTGTTGTGTGAGAGAAGAGTGTTGGCAAGAATCAAAGGAATGGTGTACAAGACAGTAGTGAGACCAGCTATGCTGTATGGGTTAGACTTGTAGCAGTGAGGAAAAGACAAGGGGCAGAGATGGAGGTAGCAGAGATGAGGATGTTGAGGTTCTCTTTAGGAGTGACTAGGATTGACAGGATTAGGAATGAGTACATCAGAGGGACAGCTCAGGTTGGCTGTTTGGGGGACAAGGTCAGAGGGATCAGATTGAGATGGTTTGGACATGTGCAGAAGATAGTGGTTATATTGGTAGAAGGATGTTGGAGATGGAGCTGCCAGGCAAAAAGTCAAGAGGAAGGACCAAAGAGGAGATATATGGATGTGCTAAAAGAGTACATGGAGTTAATTGGGGTGAGAGTAAAGGATGCCGAGGATAGTATTATGTGGAAACAGTTGATTTGCTGTTGCGACCCCTAAGGGGAACAGCCAAAAGAAGAATACTTTATGTGTTTGTTACTTTTTCATGTCTTTTTTAAAATAATAATTCAGTTAACCAAAGCTCTCTTATAGCATGAAGAATGCAATTGATGAAATGTGTACAAGACTAGTTCCTCCTATATTAATTACTTGTCTGTCTATATTTATCTTTTTCTTGCTGGTCTTTGGCTATAATAAAGTTATTTGGTTTATCATAATTTGCTCCCTTTGGTAAGGAATTATGTTTTATATTGGAGCATACTGAATGTGTTATTCTTGTTTCTTATTTTATGCTTTTAATATATAACTTGTTGCCTATTGATTTGTCCTAAGGATATGATTCATATCATTATGCTTAGTTTGTTTATAATAGGAATCTACAAAGCTGTGGAATTGTGTGTGGTTTCAGACAGAGTAGTTTATAAAATATATAAAGAAATGTTATACAGTACTATCCTTTTAATGTCTTTACTTTTTTTCCTAATCGCTAAAACCTTTTAATATCAACAAAAGCCTTGTCAATTATACAATATAAAGTGCTTCAATGTTTTCATTTCTCTCCCTCCTTCTAAAAACTTGCTTTTAAAACTGGAGATCCATATGATCGGAAAGTTAGCTGTTGGATTTTAATTTCAAAATAAATTGGTAAATAAATATGCTAACCTTATACATTTCTATAAAATCATTTGCCAGGAAAGGTATAAGGATACTACTGTGTAAGAAAGAAATTCAGCAATAAATGCTTTTCATGAGCTAAATCATTCAACAGCATAATTTTCTTTTGTGGATGGAAAGTTTGCCAATAAATGATTGGGAGGAAGAAAAATCATAAATGAGTTTATATATTTTTATAATACCTGGAAACAGTTTCATTCCAAATTGAATGTCTATAGGCAGAAAGATTTAATATTCTTTAAATAATATTAATCTCTAAATAATCTTTAATCTCTAATTACTGTATCTCTAAATAAGATGTAAATAATATGTATCTCTAAATAATAATAACAAGAATAATATTTGATAAAAGAAAGCTCCAGAAGGAAGAATAACGGCTGTAAAATTCAGAATTTGAGAACAAATTAACAGAATTTGTTGTGATTTATAATGCAAAATATTTTATTAATATTTTAATGCTATGACTTTGTGTATTAAGAGCTTTTCAGATTCTTGTATTTGCCTAACAAAAGGTCTGATGAGGGCTTTTCAGGTTATATGTGCATAGTTCCACCACAGATGGCATATTTAGAAACAGGATGCATCTGAAATCAGACAATAGCTCAGCAGGATTAAAGTGATAAGCTTCATCTGTAGCATTTTGTTAGAAAAATCTGATAGGGAGGTAGCTTTTTTGCTACAATAAAAACCTTAAGGGGCTACATCTAAACACACAATGCAAACTGGTTTGAACAATTAGAGAAGATTGGAGAGTAAAACAATATGAAAAGAACTAAAGCTGTTGAATTACTGTGTAGTATTTACATTTGTCACCTAAGGTAATAGATTAACTGTGAATGAAGTTTACTGAAAAGAGCGACCCTTCTAAGGGACCATCTTTTGGAGGATGCTTCAAAAATAATTTGCTATATAGAATTAAATTAATGATATAAAAAGTAATAGTACAATATTATATATGTTTTACTTCAGAAGTAGGTATCATGTTCAATGGGATTTAACCCTATTTAAAACCGATCCCATAGCTTGTTTACACATGGTATGCTAAATAGACTGCATATTCTGAGAACTAGATTAATGAAGAAGCTGTAGGTCAGGGCCTATATTTCAAGAGACAATTTCCAAGAAATAAAGATCACTCATCCAGTTAACAGAATGACTTATACCCTAATACTAAGCCTTTTTACATGAAAGTAAAACCTATTGATTTCATTGATATAGTTAGGAAAACAATATTGATTGAACTGTATAAGCAGATAAGGTAGGTATGTGTATATATGTATACGCCAATTTGATTTTCTAGAATATGTGTACCATACGTTCACAGAAATTTGTGGTATAGCTTTAATGATATGATATGAGTACACATCTTTTCAAAATTCAAGAATTACATATTCATTTCATGAAATGAATTGATGAGGCAAGGATGCAAGTATGGTGATATACTTCTATAATACCCCCTTCTCAGAATCAGAATCAGGCTTTTTGTATTATCAAAGCACAATCCAAGAATATTTTTTCAAGTGGACCTCTTAATCAACACAGCAAAATACTGTATTTCTCAGTGATTTCCAGAACTTCTTCTAAATAAGAACCATCTGGGAGAAATAGCTAGATACAGTTCTGATTGACACCGCTTATAATGATAATCTTCCTGTATTTGAACCTGTTAGAGAAAGGCTTTGAGAGATAAAAAATATTGCAAAGTCATACCCAAAGTAGGGGGAGGGACTTGAAAATTGATTTGCATTCTGACTTAAGAGTACAAATTAAGAATTGCTACATTGTTGCGCGTTCAAATATATTGGTTGCCATTTCTGATAACCCAAATTCATAATGCACACTTTAGTATATAAATCCCTATACATCTTAAGCCTAAATTACTCACACAAGCAGCAGATAATAGGCCTTTGTTGAAGGCCCAAGTTCCTGCACTCTCCCAGACTTCAACAAGGCACATTCTGCAAGTCCAACCAGAGATATGATCCTATCTATCAAGAGTCAACTCCACGGCAGCGGCCATATTACAAAACAAATGGCTTTTGGGTTTACCCATGTCTAGAAAGACATATTCTAATTGCAGTTGTAATATTTGAAAGGCTTTTAGCATTCATTTTAATGTTTTATCAATTTAAATTGTTTAGAATATTAATGTATGAATTCTTTGATAACTTGAAGCTCAAGTTATTAGAATAGAAATCAATAAATTCCTGTTCCATAGTAAATACATAAGTAAATAAGGAAGACATGTATTTCCATTGCTATCTTTCAGAATGTGGTCTGTGGACTCCTGGGGGGGGGGCGTAATGTCCTCACAGGGTGTCCATGAAGGCTTGATGTAAAGTTATGATTTATATCTTGAATTAAGCCTTGGTGGTCCATGGCTACCAAAAGATATTTTAAGGGGGTTCATGGTGAAGGAAAAGTTGAGAATCACTGGTTTAGTCTATAACTCTGGGATTTTGTGGTAGCTACCCAAGTTTTTCTTTACTGCTAAGCATACAGAGGCCTGCAATTTATTATACTTTCATTAATTCAATATCCAGGCCATTCAATATTATGTTTTTGTCTCAATTGTTTTTGGCTGAATGCATTCTCATGTAATGGTGATAACCTTGTTTAATACTAGCAACATTTGACAGAACCTGAATGGGAACAGTTTGACTTGTTCAATGGTCTCCAGTTTGGTAATAATAACAACTGTTAACTTTGTTTCTAGCTATGTTCACAATGCCTTTTCATTGAAACCTTCATGTAACAGTCTCACTTTTCAAAGTGGTTTATCTGAACAAATTAAATATGCCCTGTGATGGCTGTGTTCAAAATCTACTTTATTCCACAGTACTTCACATTTCATAATTTAACTTTATCTCATTTTATTTTTGTTTCTATCTTATTTATTTAAAACATTTATACTGCTGTCATATTAAAAAATTCTAGCTTGCTTAGAACAAATAAAACAGTATACAAATCATAGAAACAAAACTATTATATAATAATACAGCCATATATTATTATGTAAGCCTGTTCAGTGACAGAAATAAAATACTTTGAATGTGAAGACCACATGATAGCTTAACGCTGGGCACGGAGGACCGACGGGGAGGCCGGGGTGATGGCACCAGAGCAGAGTGCAGGTAACTGGCGGGCTCCACCGAGGCAGGCTGAGATGGCAACGCCAGAATGGAGCACAGAGGTGAGGAAACAAAGGCTCCGAAGACTCTAGGAAACAGCTGAGGCACCAAGGCGGAAGCCATGTGGACCACCGAGACATTTTGAGGTGGCAGCGGCAGCGCTGAAGGCGATGACGCTAAGTTGATCAAGTGGAGGACTTCCAGAGACTACTGAGGAGCTGAGACGGAGGCTACAAGAGACCATCAAGGTCTGCCAGAGCAGCAGCACCAGGAGCGGCCTCAGACAGCCAGGCCTCCCCGGAGGCAGCAGTGCCAGGAGAAGCCTTGGGAAACCAGGCCACTGGCAACAATGCCAGGAGCAGCCTCAGCTAACTAGGCCGCTGGAGGCAGCAGCGCCAGGAGAGGAACCACAGCAACAACCAGGAAAGCAAGGACTGCTGTGAGTAGCCGTGGGAACATCAGACATCCCATCCCCCTCGATCTCCCAGAACTTCAAATTGTAAATCAAATTGTAAATTTAACTTAATCTTATTCTAATTTCCTAAAAGTAAATTTCTTAAATCTCAATTGTAAATTTTTAATTTTTATGACCACGAGCGGTTACACAAAGCATTTCACTACATATTGTACCGTGTATGATTATTTATGTGATAAATAAAATCTGAATCTGAATCTGATGGATGAATTCTGAGAGGTCCATGTACCAAAGTCTTTATGTCATGATCAGAGAGGAAAGATTGTTTAGTTAATAAACAATGCAATAATAAAGGAAGTTAAGCAACCACATATAGTAGATTTATTTATTTATTTGATTTATATACCGCCCCCTCTCCCGAAGGACTCGGGGCGGTTCACAGATTCATAGATCATTGCAATAGCAGTATTTGAAGCCTGGTTCTCTACCCTTGTCTACCTCACTGGGGCACTTTTATTGCCATTCAGTTGAAATAATGAAATTCAAAGGCATCTTGTAGAAATCACAATGATGTCACAAGAAAGTCAGTTGCACCTTCTTGCTCTCTTGTTCTCCTGTAATCATCCATGATTGAAAAATTATGTTTGACTCTTTGCCTACAACAGAAAATGTATGCTCTGTGCTGTGGAAGAATCTAATCTCTGTCACAAGAAAGATTTCAAAATCTAGCCAATGTTCAAAGGCATTGAGGTGTAACAGCTCATTAAAAAGAATGTATGTCCAGCAATTGTTTAAAACTATCAGATTCGAAGTCATCAATCCCTTGGAGGAATATTGTCAAAACTACAAGGTGTACTTAGAAATCCACGCCTGATTTGCTCTGTGCTGTTTAAGGTAATTAGTTGTGGCTTTTTTATATAAAAGTGTTCGTTCCTTCCTTCCTTCCTTCCTGTTGCATCATACACTTAAAATCTCAGATACTAGTTCATTTCATTCATTTCATTTCATTCAAGTTTTTCTGTGCTAGGCAAGTGCGCTCCCACAGGGCAGGCCTCCTTGAGGTACCACCGTCGGGTCGATGTCGCCTGACGGCCCCGAGGGTCCGGGCCTTCTCTGTGGCTGCGCCCTCCCTATGGAACGAACTCCCTACTGAGATCCGAACCATTACCGACCTACGAGC
>JAEANM010029893.1:0-10105 GCA_017656035.1 Myanophis thanlyinensis | reverse complement strand
TATTATTATTGTTATTATTGTTATTATTATTAATTTATTCAATTTATATACCGCCCCCTCTCCCGCAGGACTCGGGGCGGTTCACAGCCAGTAAAAAACAAATATATATGTATCCCGCCCAAAAAACGCCAGTCTTTCCCCGCCGTACAGGAACGTTCCGTATCCTGCTGAATGGGTCGGGAAGGCTCCGGGCGAACCTGTCAGGCAAAGCGGCGCGCTTTTCAGCGCTCTCCACACGAGGCTCCCTCCTGCGATCGGTCCCGCCCCGGATTATCAAGGGTCGAAAAGCCGGTGGCAGAAAACTGGAGAAACTATTGTCTGAGGTGGGATGGCGGGTGTTGGAGCAAAAGATCCGCCTCCGGGACAACAAGGCGAACTGCCTCCGAACCCAGCATTGCAAGCGACCGGCCAGTCCAGCCACTTTCAAGAGCCGGAGCAATCGGTTGAGCGGTCGGTCAAAGGGGTGAGTTCCTCCGGCTTGCGCTGTCCGGCTTCTTCAGGCATGTTGGGACAGGGGAGAAGCTTAAAGTTCGCGGTGGTGCTTCTCCGAATGAAGACGACAAAGGAGGAGTTGCAAATTCCGTAGTCCAGGAATCCTTGGGGAGTACGGGTGACTTCCTAATATTGATCTCTTGGCAACTGTGTGAGATTCACCATTGACTTCCTCCACAATATTTTTTTAGACTTACTGATCTGGCCCTACTCCTGGTGGTTTCCTGTTCAAGGATTAAATCGTGTTTAGTCTTTTACAGTAGACTTATCAGCTGGGCATCTGATAATAGGAGATAAGATATATGGAAATAAAAGAGGCTGGTGGAATGATGGAATTCAAGTACAGTATCAAAACACTTGTTTGTAAGAGAGGGGAAAAAGCTTGATCCTTGTTATTTCACAGTGCAGAACTACATTGAAGTAGCTTCAGCTGTAAGAGGGTAAATTTTCAATAAACTTTAAAAGTGATCAAACTACCAACAATGGAAGTAGTTGGAACTGATGGTCTTTTTTTGACCAGAGGTCTGGCTGGCCCATCTGTTGTGGAGATGCCTTCTCAAGAGCAGAGCATTAGGCCCCCTTCATTTTGGTGGTGTCATTTCCAAAGGGTGTAAAAAACTTTCGAGTACTCTACATATTAAACCAAGGTGAAACAAGTATATTTTGGCTTAGGGCAGTATGTAATTCTAGGTATCGTCCTTCCGAAAAGTGCATTATGATAGGTTATTCCAGTTGAATAATACAGACCACGAGGGATGTGTTTTTGGGAAGGCAAAAAAGTAGAAATTTTCAGTCTGTTTTTTTCCCCTCCATGATGGCAATAGACATTGGGATGAAGTTCATCCTAGAAATGATACTAATCTAAGGGTATCTTAAAACTTCAGAACTATAAAAGGGGAACATCATTGTCCTTTTCAGGAATTTAAAGAATAGAAACATGCTTTAAATTAATCCAGGTCCTTGTATAGGTAAAGGTATTGGGATAATCAGGTAAAGAATTTAGTTTTTTGCTAAGACAGTCATTGTGATGCATTCAACAAACTATGGTTACATACAGTAAGCATGAACCAGGTCAGAGTCGCTGGGAACTTCAGTGAATTATGTTAGTAATTACGAGGAAGGTGGTGTTATTTAGATCTCAGTAAGAGGGCTACAAAAAAAATTATACTGTAATGTACTGGAATTTAAAATTTTCTTCTAAAACTGTTTTCAGTAAGCTCTTTTAGAACTACTAACTCCCCATTTCACATAGGCAAACTAAGTATAGTTTATATTTTTAAAACTTGTTTGCAACTTTCTTTTTAGAAAATTATCTTTGCATTGTGAGTTCATGAAATACTTTCTTAAAGAGGAATGTTCAAAGAAAGTGCCTACAGGCATTGGTGATAAGGCTGGTCTAGAATTTTATCTGACAGCTCCATATTCTGTTGTTCCTTCCAGGCCTGACTGGACTAGTCTGATAATAATGAAGAACAGAAGTAGCTGCATCAACAATTTATACTTCATTAATTGCTCTTTATTTTATATATTAAATTAAGTTTTGTTATTGTTGTTCAGTTATAAAATTCAAATACACCCTCACACACATGCAAACACACATATTTTGACCAATGTAGTTGTACTTAAAACATCTTTTGTTATTTCCCACGTTTCTGTTAACCCATGTCGTCTTTGTTCCTTATTGGTTTGAGTGAGGGTTGCCTTTTCATATGATAACTCTTTTGAAACCTATAGCTGCCTTGTAACATGATGTTCACATTCCTCAAAAATATAAAGTGGTTGATTTGGATTTTGTGGATTCAAAATAAATATGAATTCAATGAAATATGTGTTAATATGAAAAGTGTGGTGAAAGAAACCTTGGCTTAATGCAAACTTCGGTAATGACTGGCTCACGCTGAAGTTATCACATCAAATAATGGTGGTTTGAATTAATGCAATGTATAAACCACAGCTACAATATCTGGGTCACAATGCTGCCCTAAGTAGTGTTTTAGCTTAGTACAGTACTTCAAATAAGTTATGCTAAACTATTGTCTACTGTATATAACATGGTTTGCTAAATAAATTAGTTGGTTAGATTCACACAGCACACAGCCATAGTTGAGTCCAAAATTTCTATGGTTAACTAAGACTGTTAAATGTGTCTTAGCCCACTTTATGACCATTTTTGCTAGAATTGTTAAGTGAACCATTCCAGTTGTTCAGTTCCTAACAGTTGTTAAGTGAATCTGGTTTCTTCATTGACTTTGCTTGTCAGAAAATTGCAAAATGTGATCATTTGACCCTGGACACTGCAGCCATAAATATGAGCCGGTTACTAAGCGTCTGAATTTTGATCACATGACCAAGAGGATATGGCAGTTGTCGTAAATGTGAAAAAATAGTCATAAGTCAATGCCATTGCAACTTCCAACAATCACTAAATGAACTGTTGTAAGTTGAGTACTATCTGTATTTGTCTGGACCCATCCATTATGATTTGTATATCATAATAAATGAGTTTTACACAACTTCTCAAGCCACAAACAAGCAAATGCAAATGGTGTTTTGAATAAATTCAAAATATAACCCTCTAATTAATGGATTCATACATTGTGCTAAGGCTTCAAATGGTTGGTTTAGTGTTGGTTTAACATGTGGCTTATACCTAAACCCTGCAGTTTGTAAACAGTGTGTCAATCTATCCAATAGTGGTTTATTCATAGACTATGATTCCTTATTATGATATGTGAATCAGTTAATATGTTTTAAAAAGGGAAAATAATCTCTTTCATTAGTTACATAGGTAAGTTCATGACCACACCATTTAAAATAAAATAAAGGACTACTTTCTGTCCTTTAAAAAAAGCTCTGAATTTAATGCCTGACCTGAGTTACTCAGCCGATTTCAGGCCTGCTATGGTATTGTTTTTCTGTCATCAAGGCAGGGGTAGGGGAGGCAGATAATTATTTATAAGACAGAATGTTATTTGAGATTGAGAAATAACTTTATCCAGTGGGATTTAAATTGCTATGATAAATTCCAGAGTTTATATTAATTGTATTAGTTATATTAATGCATTTACTATTTTTCATATTCTTACTGAGGAATGAGAACAGACACCTGGTTCAAAACAGATGTTGGCAATCCATTACTTTGAGTGGGACTGATTTTTTAAAAAAAGTTTGAAGGCTTCTTTTTTTCTTTACTTGAATTTATCAGCAATTAACAATACAACAAAGTATATATGTAGAAACAAAATCCACATAATTTTAGTTAGATAATCTTGGAACCTAGAACTGGGGATTAGATCATCATTATTTCTTTGCTGTACAAGCAAAATACCTTAATGTCTTTAAATCAGATGAAGTAAAAATAATCTAATGTATTATTGTGATATTTCCCTTTTTTCAGCCAACTTTTTCATTAGGGTTAGGGTTGTCTGACTGCAACAAGTAAAAATACTATCAGGTGAAGGTTAATGTTTCCAGGTGTTGTTTAGATTATTTTAAAAAGATACATCAATTTAAGATTTTATATAATAGCCTGGATTGTGACCTGGTCTATTTTAATAAAATTTCCATCAAAGAAGACTGAACCACTTTAAAAGACACCAAAGATACTGTATATACCTATTCCTTTACATTTTCTCCAATACATTGATCTTATATTAGAATCCATCATGTTAAGTTTCCTTGGTGTTAAGTAACTCCTATAAAATACTTAAATGAGCTTTCCCTAAGTTTGGCCAACCTTGACTCCAATGCATTTTATGTCGGTCCTAAAATTAAAAGTGAAGGGACTTTTATATCCGATTCCCATGTTGCTTTTAACCAATTCAAAAGGTTTGTCCTCTCTTCCAATATACCGTAATTATTTATTTATTTAGAAAATTTATATAACTGCTCAACTCACACATTGGTTACTCAGAACAGTTTACAACATTTGAAAAAAAATAAAAATCGATCCTATAATAAAACTGTTTTAAAAAGCTTTACTAACCATACCTCGGGGAAATGATATTCCATAAGGAAGAGACCACTAGCAAAAAGGTCCTTTTTCATGGTCCCACTCCCACCAGATATTTATTTTGGATGCTTCTGAATTGAAATGATTAGTCCGCTATAAGCTGTTGGCCAGGGGCTGCCTGAAAATTCTTTGGGGTGGCGCTTTCATGTCCCTCTCCATCATGTCCCAAAAGATGATAGTCCCTAATTGGTTCACAACATAGCCTGCCTTCTCACTCTGGTGGGCCAATTAAATGCAATAGGGAACAGGTGGTCCTTCAAATAACCGGCCCCAAGCCATCTGAAAGCAGATTGGTAATTACTGCAGCTCCCGCAGAAGAGACAACTTGCACAAAACTGTTCAGTCCACTGCATTCTGAACTAGTTAAAGTTTCTGAATACTGAAGAGCAGCTTCATGTCGAGTGCATCGCAATAATCCAGAAGGAAGGTGACAGGGCATGGGTGACTGTGAGAAGGGCACATTGGTGCAGGAATGGGTGTAACTGGCACACAACTGGCTGTCCTGGCCACCATTACCACCTGTTCCTTTAGCAGGAATTGCGAGTCTAGGAGAAAATCCATATTACATACCAGGTCAGTCTGAGGTAGTGCAACCCCATCAATGACCAAAGATGATGCTTCTTTAGGAACCAAAGAATCTATAACCCAGAGGCGTTCTGTCCGTGCAGTTTTCTTGGCAATATTTCAGAAGTGGTTTGTCTATTGTCTCCTTCCTAGAATTGAGAGAGAGGGACTGGGTCAAGGTCCTATCCAGATGGCTTTGTCCCCATGGTGCTAGAATCAAAGGTATCCTGTTTATTGTACTTGTGTTTTATTGGCTGTATACCGCCCCGAGTCCCTAGGGAGAGGGGGCGGTATATAAATCAAATAAATAAATAAATCCTGATTTCTAGCCTGCTGCTTTAACTACTACAGTACACCAAACTGGCACTCTATTTTTATGATTAACACCATAATAAGATTTAATATTTGGAATTCTGAGACCTCCTGGGTTAATATGCAACTGATGGAAACTCCCAAAGTATCTGTGACCTGTAGTTCTCTATCCCTGCTCTTACCCTTGATAGGTAGTCATTGACTTATGACCACAATTGACCGCAAAATTTATGTTGCTAAATGAAACATTGGTTAAGTCACTTTACAACTTTGCTTGCCACAGTTGTTAAGTGAATCACTGAAGTTATTAGTAACACGGTTGTTAATGGAATCTAGCTACCCCATTGACTTTGTCAGAAAGTTGCAAAAGGTGATCACATGATCCCAGGACACTGCAACTGTCATAAACATGAAGCAGCTGTGGAGCAGCTGAATTTTGATCATATGACCATGGGGGGGTTCTGCAATGGTCATAAGTGTGAAAAACGGTCAAAGTCACTTTTTTCAGTGCCATTCTAATTTTGAATGGTCACTAAATGAATAATTGTAAGTCGAAGACTACTTATCAAGGGTAAGAAGTGAGGAGTGATTTGACAGTGGTCATAAAGTCTTCATATTGCCAGGTTTGTGCATTACGTAGAAGGAGGCATCACCTTTATATTGAATCATATCCTGAACTTTCAAGAAATTCTTTGGTCTTTGCTCACCTTTTCAGCTTGCTCCTGAAGACAAACTTTCTGTATGCAGCAAACTATGCTATGGCATTGGAGGGGCTCCAAATCAGGTTGCGAGCAGTGCTACCTCATTCTTTCTGCAAATCTACCTCTTGGATATTGCTCAGGTAAGGAGCCAAATTTAAGCTTGAGATTTATTTGTTTATTTAAGAAAAAATATATATGGCCACCTAACTCACTCTCAATAGCTCCCAGTGGCTTACAAAGATTTTGTCATGGTTGGTCATGTTACATGTGATAACTTAACATTTAATTCAGTTTATTCAGTTTTTCTCTGGATTCCATACTCGGAGAAGAAAAGCCACGGAAAGCAATTAAGAAATGAGTGGTTAGTTTATATTATATTAGTCCAAAAATTTCCAGAAAGCTGATTCTTATAAAGGTGAGTTTTTGATTTATAGAAACTATTTTATTTATTTATATCCCACCTTTCTTATTTTATAAATAACTCAAGGTGGCAAACATACCGTAGTTAATATTTTTCTTCCTATTTTCTGAACAACAACCCTATGGTGTAATTTTGGCTGAGAGAGGGAGTGACTGGCCCAAAGTCACTCAGCAAGTTTTTATGCCTAACGTGGAACTAGAACTCACCGTCTCCTAGTTTCTAGGCCAGCATCTTAACACTTAGACCAGACTATCCTCTGAATGTTCTCCCCATTTATCTTTCCCAATCATTTAGACAGCAGAGGGAGGTTCACTCTCTTGATCTAATAAAGGAACATCTCCTTTGAATCATCCTTCACTGTCAGTGACTTGATGGACCAATCATGTAATTTTCATGCCAACAATATTGAAGTGGTTTCTGTTGGGTTTTTTGTAATGTTCATCCAATATTTTGAAAAACTACCTCCAAAATGTATAGAGTGTGGATTATGAGATGATATGAAAAAAATCAAATGAAAGTTGTTTATGGAGCACAGTTCAAGATTTGCTGTCTTATTTCACAAACAATAAAAATGATAACTATTTTTGATAAACATGAGTTATAATTAGGATGTGGTGTGGTATGATATTTATTTAAATATGCGGAGCAAATTCCAGATGAATAATATTATTTCAAATCAACAAATTTTCTCATAGGACATTGCAGTCAAAAATGTCCATGCTTTATACAAAATATTGTGATTTGGGCAAGTTATTTAGCACTGATGGCTTCTTTAGGATAAGTATGTTGGACTTCAGATAACCGCTGCTTGTTTTTTCAGATCCCTCCATTCCAGGCCTCCTTGGTGCAGGTCATTGGCAGAGCATGTGGAGCAGCTGCAGATCCTCTTGCCGGCTTTTTTATTAATCGGAGCAAAACAACCAGATTTGGGCAACTCATGCCTTGGTAAGCAAAGCTGATTCATTTTTGTTGATGGCTTAGAGGGTTTTTTTAATGCATTCATTCACTTGCATAGTCTCCAATCCAGGTACATGTTTTTGAATTTATTTGGCCTGGTTCATACACTAGGCTAAAATGACGTTGGCTGCTTCATCTAAAACACTAAGAATAAATCATGATTTAGAAACCGCTATAACTTTTGACCAACATGTGAGCTAAAATCAAATATATTCAGATTTTATTCTGCAGGCAAATGTATATAAATTAATTTGTTGATTTTTAAAGTTCCCATTTTGTAATCGTAAGATATTTGTTAGTACAGTATTAAAAATATGTTGAGTTATATGCAAAATGATAATATAGAAATCAGATAAGGAAGTCTGAATCTAGGAGAGAGAGAGGAATAATTTTTTCCCCTTAAATTCCAATTCAAAAATATAAATTAGAAATCTAATCCAAACATTTCTTTAATCATTTAGAAAAGGCAAAAAAAGTGACAAATCTTCCCAGACCTTATTTCTCAAGAAACTGAACATTTCTTAGATTATGTGATTGCGTGATTGGTTGATTGATTGATTATGTGCTGTCAAGTTGATCTCAACTACTAGCAATCACATAGATTGATCTTCTCCCTGAAAATCAGTTCCTTATTTGATCTTCCAGGTTTTTCAATGATGTATCCATCAACTACTATTGCTAAGTCCATCCATATTGCAGCTCATCATCTCTTTCCTTCTATCTTTGCAAGCATTACAGCCTTCTCTATAGAACTAGATCATCCAAAGTAGGGTAATCAGAATCTGGTGTGAATTTTGGATTTTGATAAACCTATTTGTTTATTTTCTAGAATGTCCAGAATATTCTCTGAAGTTCTCTCCAATAGGAAGTTTCAAAAACATCAATATTTTCTTTATCGGCTTCTTTAAAATCTAGCGTTCATTTCTTCAGGTGTTACAGGGAACACTACTACCTGCACTCTTCTGCTCTTTGTAGGTGTAGTTATATAAGAGTGTCTGAATATATTTTAAAGGTCTTTATGACAGCTGTACCAAGTGTTTGATGTATTTCAGGACTGCTCCTTCTTTTACTCTAGATCAGATATATCAAACACGTGGCCCACAGGCCAGATTGGCCCATGTGGACTGTGGAGTCAGCCCACAGGGCCATTCCAGAAACAGCAAAGGACCGGACCTTGCCACCCTGGCACCCCAGGGGCAAACAAACTTCTGATGCCGCCCACAATGGGATTGGGTTTGATACCCCAGCTGTAGATGGTTGCTCCTAAAAGGCAGAAACTCTCCAATCTTTCAGTACGTTCATTGTAATTTCTAAGATTGCTAGTTGTAGCTCTCACCATTAACAAATGTTCTGGGATTCCCATTTTTATAAGCATATTCTATCATTTAACATTAAGTCCAGGGCCTTTCTATAATCAATGAAAACACATATTGGCTTTTTTGGCTTTCTTAGCTATTTAGCATGCATCAGAGATAATGTTTTGTGTTCCTCAGCCTTTCTTAAAGCCATCTGACATCTCTTTGTAATAAAGTCTGTATCAGACTTCACTATCATGTGAAATTAAAGACATCACATGATAATTTGTACCGTCTCCCAAGTCTCTCTCTCTCTTTTGATATTGGAAAGTAGATTGACTTCTTCCAATCAATTAATCAAAGTGTCATGTGGAATAACTTGCTTAGAAACTTTATTACTGCTTCTTCTGTTGCATGCCACATTTCTGTAGAATAGAATAGAACAGAACAGAATATTCTTTATTGGCCAAGTGTGATTGGACATGTAGGGAATTTGCCTTGTTTGGTTATTTTCAGATAAATAGCACTTTCATTTTCTGTTATTCTTCATAATTTTGTTCATTGGTTAGATTATATTTTGTATTCGTATTCCACTCTCCTAGTATGGATGAAACTGGACTCCTTTCCTCTTCAAATAACTTCTATATGTTTGTACTTTAGGCAAAGATACAAGGATCTTATGACAAATGAACTAATGATGAACATTCTTCCAGTTACAAAAAAAAAGTCAACTCATACTATTTGTTGTTCTGTTCCCATAAGACTGTGTATTCTACAAATGATCATATACATTGGGGAGAGGAAAAGTGTACTACACAGCCAGACATTAGCATTATTGTGGTTGTCTTATCATCCTTTTGCAATGTACAGTAAATTAGCCTCTTGTACGAGTCCCTTTTTCCTCAGGAGAAACTGTATTAAATGATGACTTTACAAATGTTTTTCTTTCAAACAGATTGATGTCCTCAAGACAATTAGAATTTAAAAACGAAATTATTTTGTGGCTTTACATATCTGACCTTGGCTGATGTTAAAGATTTGATCCAGGCTAATACCTGGATGGAAGACAGCCTGCTAAATGTAAAATCGGCCTGCTAAACTGAATAGTTGAAAACATTGCAAAAGAAGTTAATTTCAAGAGACTCCCTAAGCCACTGAGTTTTACTTGAAGGCATTTGTATTTTTTTAGTAAACATATCAGCCAAAGCCCCAAGCCCTATTCCACACACAAAAAAGCCAACATAATCTTATTGTACCATAAGATTAGTATATTTATTCTACTACAAGATTCCTTAAGCTACTACCCATTTTATCAGATGGAAAGAGCATTATTCTTTCTTTCTTTCTTTCT
>JAEANM010029892.1:0-10105 GCA_017656035.1 Myanophis thanlyinensis | reverse complement strand
GGCGACTAGCCCGGCCCGCTTGAGATCAGATTAAGCTGTATTCGGCCCCCAGACCAAAATGAGTTTGACACCCCTGGCCTAGACTGAGCTCTAGGTCTCCCTTAAGCGTGAAAGCCAGTTTGGTGATTTTGGACGTAATTCAGCCCAACCCATCTCCCAGGGTTGTTGCTATGGGGAAAATATGAGATGGGAAAATTTGGAATGTATACTTCCTTGAGCTGACAAAAAATAACAATAAAAATATAAAGTCCCAGGTGTTGTGTAACTACTACTTACTACTTACCATTTTAATCTCAATTGTAATGTAATATTAAATTAATATATATAATTAATCCTAGCAAGGCTATTATACTAAGATTGCCATCGTTGATCAAATAACTGGTTTTAAGTATTTTGTATGTTTGGAGCATAATATTTGCCAAAGACCTTCTAAGACACAGGTGTCAAACTCGCTGCATCATGTTGCCATCATGTGACATCACATTTTTGCCTTCATAGAGCTGGGGTGGGCATGGCCTGTGCATGACACATACAGGCCATGAGCTGCCAGTTTAACACCCCTGTTCTAAGGTAATTAGAATACTCTATACTCAGGGTTTTTAAATTTCATCCCATACTCTGGAGTGGCATAGACATTTGGTCCTTTGCCAAGGGCAGCACAGTGGTTCAGCAGTTAAGATGCTGGGTTTGTCAGCTGGAAAGCCAAAAGCCCAGGTTCACAACTTGAGCACCATGCAACGAACAAGCTCCTGTCCTCACCCCAGCTCTGGACAAACTATCCGTTCGAAAGCATGCAAATCTGAGTAAACAGGTACCACTTTGGTGGGAAGGTAACAGCACTCCACGATTTCATGCTGTCACATGATGTAAAATATTTTCAGACAGCGCTGGCTCAATGGCCTCAAAATGGAGAGGGAATAACTAGAGAGTAAAATCCAAGGGAGTCCTTTACCTTACCTTTGCCATGAATCTAGAAGCAGGGGCTTCCTCAAGGTTGGATCCAACTCTGCAGGATTTATTTATTTAGCGTATGGCAAATATGTTAAAAATCACATCATAATGATGTGTTCATTGAGGGAGCCGTGGAAATCTTTCTGCCTCCACATGGTAGAAAGAGAAGGAGGGCTTGGAGGCAGGCTTGGCAGCACTCAGTCCCGTTGGGACAATAATGGACTAGGAAGCTAGTCAGAATAAGTGCTTCCGTTCCCCAGGACAACCGTTGGAGATTCGCCACCTGTTTGTTTTTTTTCCCTTTCCACCTTAGAGAAGAAGTAAATATGAAAATATTTACTCTATTTATAAATTCAAAGGCAGATTATATAGGCAATGCATTATGGTGTAGCATACGTAAAATCTCTGGAATTTCCCTTATATGTGCTCAGAGGACATTGTTCCACAATATGTCACATTGGCTGCTACATTCCAAAGAGGAGAGCTTTTCCATTTACAGAGTAGACTAGAGTACCTGCCATGTTGAGTCCTAATCCTACTGAGGATTGATCAAGCCTTATGGGATAGATTGAATGCTTTTGGTGTAGCTGTAAAGCAGAAATGTTGTGACACTCTGGAGGAGCAATAGAGGATCATTCTTGCATCCAGGCCTGAAGCAGATTGAAGTTGTTATTCAGAAAGTTTCTGGCTGTCCTAATAGGTGGATTATCTGGAACAAAGCCTGATGTTTATAGCATCAGTAATATCTGCATTGATTGGCATGTTAGTGTTACTATTTTCTTATACTCTCACAGTATTCCCTTCATGGTAGAGAAATATGACTCAAAACTGGGAACCAGAAAATGGGAGTAGATCTTATTATAGCCACATAGTGTGGTTTACTGCGCAGGATGAAAAGAAATGTTCTTGTACTTAGTCACTTAGCATTCCCGCTGGCATTTATAGAACTCTTGTAATACATTGTTACTTTAATTTTTATTTGTATATTTTTCTGTCCACAGGACATTCAAAACAGTTCAAATGTAAAACAGTTTCAGATTGTTTACATTTTGGGCTTTTATTTTGAAGATAATACATTGAAATGTTCTTTAAAAAGAAAACTGATTTATGCAATGGCACACAATTATTTTAGGCTCCAGTCCAAACTCATTTATTCAGAGGGCTTCCTTCTGTGTACATGCCTTACAGCATTTTTTTGTTCTGGAAAAGGAAATGTCTTGGAGAAAATGGATGAATAATAATAAATGCATTTAAGATTATGTAGAAAGACAGGCCTGTGGTATGTCCTAGTTACACCAGTTTTTAATACTGGTGTTTTTTTTTTTAAAGCCCCATTGTTATACTTTTTATGAGAAATCTAAAAAAAAATACATTGAGTGCCTGTAGCACCTAAACATTAAAACAGGGCTATCAGTTTATACCTACCTAGGAATAAGCCTTATTTAAACAATTCTGACTGCATTAAATTCTGGGACATGATTTCATCAATAAGTGATCTTAAGGCTCAGGAGTAGGTACCCAACAACATATCTGTCCTCCAGAACTCCAAGTACATGGTTTTTCTGTTTGCTGGTTTGTTTGGTTTTTATTGGTTTTTGGTATCACAGATAAGAGGGCTCAGGCAAAGAGAGGGACACGAAGTTATTTTTTTAAAACGTTTTAAGAATACTTTTAAAACAGGTTTTCAGCAAGTTAAATTAGAAGTGTTCGTGGCAGTCACTCCACTATTGCTTTCACGCTGTTGTCGAGAAATAAACACACCTATCGGTGGGGACTTGTTTATTTTCGGAGGAAAGGCAAAACTCGATCAACCTGAACTTCTCGGCCGCAGATCACAAGGGAGGAGCAGGGGAGGCGACACCGGCGAGCGAAACCTCACGGGTCACGCGCGCGGGAACTGAGGCTCCTGCGCTGTGGGGGGAAAAGGCGGGGCTTGGAGAGAAGGGGCGGTGCTAGTCAGGGCCGAGGCCCGCCTCCTGGGTCGGGCCGCTGAGGGAGCCGTGGAAATATTTTTGCCTCCACAGCGTAGAAAGAGGAGGAGGGCTCGGAGGCAGGCTTCGCAGAACTCGGTCCCGTTGAGACTATAATGGACTAGGAAGCTACTCAGAACGAGGGCTTCCGTCCCCCAGGACAACCATCGGAGCTTCGCCACCTGTTTCTTGTTTTTTTTCCCTTTCAGCCTTAGAGAAGAAGTACCCTGCTTGCTTCCCTGGTTGTTGAAGATGTCTGGAGGGAGTACCCGGAGGAGAACCGGTTCCCCCTGGCACAGCAATTTCTCTCGCCTTTTTACGAGAAGTTCTTCCAGGGAACAGGAAGAAGAGAGCAAAGTAGCCCCTGAACTGCACTGCGCACGAAGGTAGGGACGGGGCAAAGTTTGAAGGCAGGAGCGGCGACTCTTCCTTCCTTCTTGGCTGGAGTAGGTTGGCTATCGAGCGACCTTCCTCCTCCTCCTCCGCGTCTTTTTTCTTTTTTTGCCCCACTTCACCTCCTCGCCATCCTTCTCCCCCCGCTCCGCGCCTTGATACTTCTTTGGCACCATCCCTTCGTTTGGGCTGAATTCGCCACAAAACCCAGAGCCGCAAACTTGCCAAACGCCTGTTAGCCAGGCGCGAGCTCAGCCGGAGTCGTTCCGTGGAGGGGTTGAGAGCGTTATGCAAATTTCCTGCAAAATGGGAGTTTGGGGAAAACTTTTTGTTAACCCGGGATAAATGTATAAGGCGAACGCAGCCTTTGTGATGCAAACTAGGCGGTGGTCTTCTGTTTAAATAAAAAAGAAAAAGTTTTTTTAAAGCCTCAGAACCTAAGAGCATCTTCAGTTATAAGTAGTGTAATTTCACATGGAGCAAGGCAGATGAACTGTGCAGAAGTTTGTTGTCATTGAAGGAAGACAGGATCTAGATAGGGATTACTCCTTTGGCCTCTTTCTTTTCTTCCCTTTCATGCACTTAGCCAGTAAACAAAATTGTTAAGTTCAAACCCTAGTTTCAAGTTTTTTTACAGTTTGGGGAGTACAGCCTTTTCCCTTGGGAAGCCTTTTGGCAAAACCTCTTGGGTTAGGATGGTTCTGATAATAAAAGCAACTGGTCTAGGGAGAATGGCAGTATATATATTCCTCACATTTTATATTATATTCTACATTTTATTATGAGCAGCCCCTGTATTTATGTGCACATTTTGTGTGGATCTATGATAGGTACTATATAAAATACAAGGTAAAAGTAAGAAATACTGTGGTAATCTAAAATAATTCTGTGGTGATTTAATATATCAATTCTTAAAGTTTCTGTAAAGTAAAGTATTTCCCCCCATTCTTGGTCAAAAGAACATCAGAAACAAATCCAGTGAGATTGAAATAATCCAGTTTGAATTGCTTTCATGTGTGAAACATGTTACGCAGCCTTGGTTCAAATTGTTTAATGACAATCTTACAATACATGAAATGTAATGGTCCAAAACCTAACAAACAAGATTGTATCCAGTAGCAGTACTTATCAACATAATGCATTCTTTCCCGCCTCCCCCCCTTCCTTTCCTTTCAGCACACCCTGAAATGGAAAGGGGAAAGAATGAGAGGAAATCCCATTGTAAGAGTGGGTTTTGGTCATATAATATATGGCAAAAACAAAACAAAAAATTACATAATATTTTATTATGTGCCTTTATAATGTTTTATTTTCAATATTATTTTCAACATTGATAAACTCTAGATAGTGAAAATATGCAACCAAACAATTTTTAAAATTAGGTTTTCGCTTCAAATTTTAGTTCATTACAGTTTTGGTTAAATATTTCCTGTTGTATAATTTGGTAAATAAGAAATGATGTGTCTTTAAATTGGTTATTTAAAAGACTGATCAGTTTCTTAGATAAACCATATATTTTGTTTAAATTAAAGATATAATTACTTTGTAGAGAGATGTTTTTATTTTCAGTTTGGATATTACAGGGAATTATAACTATATCAAATCAAATTTTATTCATCACATGCATAGTCATACATGGTACGAAATGCAGTGAAATGTGTATATTTTGGCATTTTGTTTTAGTTTTCTATTTAAGCAATAATAATTAAGATATAACAGTATTATGGAATTTTTCTGATTATTCAGTAATGTAGACTGAAAGTTATTTGTTTAGAAAGTATCACTAAAATGCCAAAATACTTATAGTTCACAGTAATGGTGGTAGTAAACAAGAAGTAAGCTTGACAGAACTCTAAGGCATGTTCATGGCTGAACCCACCCTATAGTGATAAGAGTAGTGAAGCATTCAACACTTCTTTGTCCTGCTTCTTTAGTGGAATGTCAGTCAGTGATCCATTTATGTGATCCCATTGTGAGTATTTCTTTCCTTGACTTTTTGCTGATCAAATTGCTTCAATTCACTTTAGCATAGACTCATACATATTTCATTAGATAACTGTGACCATATTTTGTGAAGACCTAATTTGTGGATTCTAAGAAAGTGGACAAGTTCTTTCCAATTTCAGTTCTACAAAGTACAGACTGAATCATCTTTTAATTGGTTTATTTGAGTTGCCAAAAGGTTTATCACTAGATACAAAAAGGTTTCTATACAAAAAATACTTCTTTGATTAATTTGTTTGTATTAACTACCTTAAAGGAAGCAATAGTGCAGCCATGTCTGAAGAAACCATCTCTTGATCCAACTGTATCAATCACCTCTACTTGGCTTCTTCTTTCGTTCTGGCCTGGATATGGGACAGAAAGTCTTGGGGATGATGTTTGTTGAGATTTGGAGAAACACAATGAAGACCTCGTGATCCCATTATACCTCTCAACATGGTATTATCTTGTACTACCTATGAACATTATGTTGAGTGGCATGCCTTTTTCTCTGTTTTGAATAGATAATTCCATTCAGTACCAATAGAGGATTTGCACTTGGGGTCTTCACCCATGTTTTCTGACCTATCAAAGGCCTCTAAGACCAGTATTAAACTGCTGGAGGAGATCATTCATCAGTTTGGGGTGATGTATCAGCAATAAATGGATATCTGGCTATAGATTTCTACTGCGGCTAATTGGATGGATAGAACAAAATAAGCTAAAACCAAATCTCAACAAGATGGAAGTATCGTTTGTTCAAAAAAACATCTTGGTTCCTCATTGAATCCTGTGCCAAGTATGGATTAGATTGCAGTTTACCTGAAGTGACATTGGGGTCACTTCACCGATGTAAGTCTTCTGCTCAATTAGCAGAAGGAAGCTGACACCAAGCCTTTATCCAATTTTGTTGTATGTGATAGGTGTGGCAAGGGAAAACTTAAAGAATATGAGACATTGGCAAAAGTCACACATGCCTTCGTTATCTTGAGACTGGACTACAGCAACACTCTCTAAACCTAGAATTGCTTTTCAAGACTACTCGGAAACTAAATGGTATAGAATGCAGCAAATGAGAGTTGCTTCAACAATATTACATTCGAATTAGAACTTCATTAGTTACCAATATATTTCCAAGTGAAAGTCAATTTACTGTGCTGGTAAAGGCACTGGACTAGAAACTGGGAGTGTGCAAATTCTATTTCCACCTTAGTCACAAAGCCAACTTAGTGACCTTGGGACAGTTACAGTATATGTTTTCAGTCCTAGGAAAGAAGCAATAGTAAACCACTTATAAAAAGTCTTGCCAACACAACTACATAGACTTTTCCTGGCAGTCAGCAGAAGTCAACAATGACTTGAAAGTATACATACAGGACACCTGCCAATTTAAAGTGATGTTTTTGATCTATAAAACCCTTCATGCTTTCATTCTTTGATATCTTTAGAGCTGAGACAATGGGTAGAATGCAGTTTTGCAGGCTAACTCTGCTCACTGCCAGAAGTTCGAGCCTGATGGGTTCAAGGTTCACTCAGCCTTCCATCCTTCCAAGGTTGGTAAAATGAGGATCCGGATTCTTGGAGGCAATATGCTAACTCTGTAAACTGCTTAGAGAGGGCTGTAAAGTACTATGAAGTGGTATATAAGTCTAAGTGCTGTTGCTATTTTCTTTTCCAAACAAAAACTGCCTGAGCTGTGCATGCAATTGCATGTGTGTATGACCTTAAAAGATGAGGGGAAGAGATGCTGGCTAGGAAACAGTCAGACAAAAGAGGGAGGATCCTCCAGAGGCTTAAAAGTCAAACAAAGAACCTAGGAAGAATCTGTCCTAATTGATCAAGCAATTAAAAGTGGCAGGAAGTTTGTACTTTGCATGATTCTGTTAATATAATTTTACAATACAATAAGGTAGAATTAGCTCATATAGTTTGGGTTACCTATCTAATTTACCTGGGAGGGCTGATCCTGTGAGGGGGAGCTTGGAGTCATCTGTCAAGAGATACAGAGACAGGTGGCCTACATATTGGTGATATTCATGAAGATCGTGAAATGCCTTTAATTAGGTATTTGTTTTTGTTATTGTTTTATTAGAATATTTTAATGCTTATGAATCATCCAGAGTCTTTTAAATGATATAAGTCTTGTAATAAATAAAATGAGGTATGATAGCAGTAAATAAGTTGTCAAATTAGAAAACAGGCACCAATTAAATACCCATTGAAATACTTAAAAGTAATAGGAGCGGAGCCATTTTAAAAGCTAACAATTATGGGTCAACAAATATGAAACAAAAATAAAGCTGAAGGACTGGAAAGACTGGTGTATATGCTACAACATATGGGAGCGCAAAATAGTAACAAATTACTGAACCATTATATTCACAGAAGCAAAATTTTACCAAAGACTTTATAACAAAAAATAAACAAACAAACCAATAATGCAAAAGCAGGAACTCAACGTGTAGAGTTGAGAAGGTTTCAGAAAAGGTAATTTCTGAATAGTTAACTTGATAGCTAATACAACAAGCTCTGGATATGAAAGATGAAGCACAACTCTGAAGATGAAGTTATCATTAAAATAACTGTTGGGTTCCAATTTTTAAACGAAAATGGACAAGGAATAATAGAAATACAGTATTTTTTAGATGATTTTGAATTGTGGGATGGGAAATTCCAGGGCCATCTTAGATTGTATAAATTGTTAAGAAACCCATGCTTTTTAGAGACCCCGCTTTCATTCGTAGAAGCCAATACTGGGCTAAAGGCCTGAAGCCAAAAGAAAAAGCAAAACATTGACAATAGTCAATGCAAGTAGCTGTTCTCTTGATTTGTCACATTACTGCCAGTCAATCCTAATTCTTCAAATGCTTTTGAATTTTGTATTTGATTTACAGGTTGTCTTCATTTAGTGACTGCCTTCCATAGCGACTTTTCACAGTTATGAAAATAAGGAAAAACTAATTTTGTAACTATGCCCACATTTACAACCTTTGTAGCAACTTTCTGTCTCTCAGTTACATGTTCACCATTACAGTCAGTAAGCATTGTCTGTGCCTGACAGGATTCTTCTCCTTCCACCCCACAGTGGAGAGTTTGCCTGAACTAGCTTCCTGAGCTTTTTAGCATATCCCTAAAAAGTAGTAATTGCAAGTTGTTAAACTCCGCTTAGAACCCTCCAACTAGTTCAGTATTATACCTGACACTGAAGGACCCTAATCAGTTTCCTGCTAAAGGCTTTATTTTTTTTTTTTGCTCCCTTCTTAAGGAGTTCACTGGAGCCTGTGCTAGCACATTCCTTCTGGTATGTTTCCCACTTTGTTGTACCTGCTTATTCTCTTGTAATCCCTTCCTCTCCAATGAATGTAAATGAAAAGATTAATTCTCTTCTTGCTAATTACCCCAGCACTGGACTTCTCTGATTAGAGAAAAAATATTATCTACATTTATTCCTGACAAGAAGCCTCTTACAGATTTTTTGCCTAAAAATGAAAAAAAATAGCTTGGGACATGTTTTTAATGATTAGGTAGAATAGATTATCCAAATAAAAGTAATACGATGTATTTGTAGAGAGTTCAAAATGTATTTGTAATGGCTGTGGAGAATTTTGAAAGCCAATTCTTTATCCTTTTTTCTTTTCTATTTTTTATTCTTTTTTATCCTGCACTTTTTGTTTTTCTCTGTTTTTTTTCTTACTTTCTAGTAGTTTGTGTTACTTTTATCTTCTTGTTTAAAATTTTAATACAAATTATATTGAGAGTTACCCCATATTCTGAGCAATTTTTATTTACGCTTATATTAAAGCTATATTGCTGTCCAATATCAGACTTGGAATCTTTATATAGCCTACAAATGTTGGAACCTATTTTGAGAACCCTTATCTTCCTGTGTGACTCCAAACTCAGCCAATTTTATTGCCAAAACTAATATATTTACTTTGTCCTGCCAGTACTGCTTTCCTTTTGTTTTCCAAGTTTTGGTGTCTAATGCTGCAAAAAAAGTTTTGTATACATAATGTGGGTGGGTAGCTTATTAAAGGGGGACAGGTTTTGTTTTGTTTTGTTTTCTTAACACTTCCAGAGGATTTTTTTAAATAAAGAATAGAGAAAATTCACTTGGTATGATGCTTGGATGAGCTTTGAAGAGTTAACGGTTTATTAATATATAGATTTTTCAGAGAAAGAAAATGTTTTCATATTATGGCATTGAAACTAAAGTGTCTCAAATGTTGCTGTGTGAGGTAATATATAATGA
Source organism: Myanophis thanlyinensis (assembly GCA_017656035.1). NCBI lineage: Eukaryota > Metazoa > Chordata > Lepidosauria > Squamata > Homalopsidae > Myanophis > Myanophis thanlyinensis. The sequence goes on along the minus strand of JAEANM010029892.1, from coordinate 556 downwards.
TTTGGAGTATTTTTTAATTTGAACAAAACTTATGTAATTTAGAACTTGCATTTAAGAATTTACATTTTGATTTTGAATTATTTACATTTACATTTATTTAGATGTAGCTGGTATGGTGCCTGTCCTTTAGGAAAACTGTGTGATAAGTATATTAATAAACACTGTATTTTCTCTATTTTTGCCATATCAGTTTGAACAGGATGATATTCTTATTATTAATTTCCATAACAGTGATATGCATTTTTAAAGAAAAATATCAATGAAGATCAAGTGGTTTGTAATCTTCTTTTCCAGCCCAGTGTCTTGAGACTGAATTTATTTCACATTTTGGAGTTTATTAGGAAAATGTCTAGAGAAAGAATTAGCAAGTAGCTGAAGATTAAGTACTCTCCCGCATCTGTTGCTTTTTCTCTGCAGATATCCATCTTTCCTCAGCAGTAGTAGTATATACAAGTGAAACTCTGAAAATTAGAATATTGTGCAAAAGTTCATTTATTTCAGTAAATGCAACTTAAAAGGTGAAGCTAATATATGAGATAGACTCATTACATGCAAA
>JAEANM010029890.1:0-10105 GCA_017656035.1 Myanophis thanlyinensis | reverse complement strand
CTCTACTCTACTCTACTCTACTCTACTCTACAAAGGCTTGTAAGGATGCATTTGGAGACCTGGAAGGCTCAGTCAAGCAACACACAAAACCAGGCCTTAACTGAAACTATTGTCCAAATAAAGCTGCTCCCTTATGAAATCTCTTATGAAGCTTGACTGTTCAACTTACCTCTATCAATGGAACTCGAAATTATACACATTTCACTGCATTTTGTACCATATATGACTGTGCATGCGAGAAACAAAATTTGATTTGATTTGAAGTAACTACCGGTAGTTATGTTCAAGCAAAGGAATGCCACTACTGCATCTCCAATATGCTTCTATCTGACACTACAGTATCATCCTCTTCCAGCAAACTTTGATCAGAATGTACATGGAGTGGTGGGAAAGGAAGGGATCGCTACTTAGCTGGCAGTATCATACAAATCAACTGCTAATCAAGGAACAACAGATGCCACAACTTGCTCATCCTCCAACAAAAACAGCAAATTGCCACAAGCAATACCTCATTTGGATCCATTTCTAATCTTGAAAACCTGGTATGAATTGCACACTAGCTGGGCTTTATATTCCTAACCAGAAACACTCAACATGTGGGAATCCCAACAGGAAAAAAAAAGTAATTGTAATGAAAAAGAACAACCGTAAGATTTGCAAAGGCTCATGTCACAGTTCCAGAACACAGTTGGCCTGCATTTTCTCAAAAGGGTGGGGAACAGGAGGAAATTTTGGATGCCAGAAAAAGCAAGACAAGATTGTTAATGTTACTTTAAAGGAAACAGTAACAAAACAAGGACAAGCCATATTCTGGCATGGTAGGAGAAATCTGTTTGTTGGCTACAGTGAGCAGATGTGTGCTGACTCAGGGAATGTAAAAATGGAGTAGTCCATAAAGAGCCAAGGGAGAAGGGAATTTGGTGGTGTAGGGGTGTGTTTTTCTCTTTTTTGTTTCTTTATGCTGATAGTTCAATAGAAAAGGGAGGAATAAATTGAGCTGAATTGTAGAAGCATATTACTTTGTTTTGAGTGATTCTATTTCAGCAAAACTCCCCAGTTTTCTATCCTCTCTCCTTTCTCTAGCATGCGTGCGCACATACACACACACACACAAACACACACACACACACAATTTCAGACAATCCTACATGTACTGCTAAAAACTACCAAAATGTTAATCTAGTCTTGAAAAAAAATGGCTCCTTGCCAAGAAAATAATATATGACAGCAGTGCCTGGACTTGTATCCTAAAACACAATTCAACAAAGCAAGAGGAGAAAAACATAGAATTGAAAAATGGTGTAGATCACAGCATTATTTTGGAAGTTTTTGATTAGTGAGGAAGAGGAATTTAAGCCCTGGGTTTTCATCCAGGTTGCTCACTGAGAGATGACTGATGGGAAAACTGCGATGAGAATGAAACTGCAAGTGTCAAGCTACTTAACCTGGGATCAAGCTGTTCTGTAACAGAGTAAGCTGTATTCTGCATATCCCAAATATCTTCTCAATACCAACATAAAAAGAGATGAATTAATCTCCTACAATCTAAAATATCTTAAACCTGGAAGCAAGCAAATATAAAGAAGGATAAAAGATGAATTTTACTTAGAAAGTGGTATAGGAAAGAGAAAGTAATAAATTTGCATAACAGAACCAAGAGTTATCACATAAAAATGTTTTCAAATACTCTTCAAATGGTAGAATAAATTGGCCCACTTACTGTTTTCTAGACAACTTGCATCTTAAGAATAGTAGCAATAGCAATAGAAAACTTATATATCATTTTACAGTGCTTTACAACCCTCTCTAAGTGGTTTACAAAGTCAGTATATTGCTCCCTACAATTTAGGTCCTCATTTTACCCACCTCCAAAGGATGGAAGTCTGAGTCAACCTTGAACCTGGTGAGATTGGAACTGCCAAATTTCAGGCAGCCGGCAGGCAGTAGAAGTAGCCTGCAGTACTGTATTCTAACCACTGCACCACCAGACCGCAATATATTATTCTGCACTTATAATATAAACCAGGGGAATCAAACTCAAGGCCCAGGGCAGCTTAGATCTGGCCTGCAGGGCCACAGTGGAAACAGCGAAGGACCGGCCCACAGTGCCTCTGACAGCAAAAACAGAGCTCACAAGGAGCTGTGGCAGAGGGTTGCAGGAAGCCATCACAGCTGAAAATGGAGCTTGGGAGTCCATTTTCGCTGACAGAGTGCTCGCGCCACCACAGACATTGATACAAGTGACGTCAAGCTGTCCACACCCACCCTCACCACATCCACCCCGGTCCCCCAAGGTCAAACACAACCCTGATATGGCCCTCAATGAAATCAAATTTGACACCCTTGATATAAACTAATGTGATCACCCAGTAACTCACAGGTGGAAAAATGTATGTGTTATATTTGGAAAACACATTTCATAAATAAATATAAGAGTAGAAGGGTAAACTTTCCAACCTCATAAAGCTTCCACTTACATACTGCACTCTTTGTCCACATTAGACTATTTGTTCATCAGAACCAGCATTGACTATACTAATATAATACCAAGATACAGTTTCAAATCTTTCCAAAAAGAGTGAAGTGTGGGCATATCTTCATTTCATAACTAATGGCAAATAAGGTATTATAGCCTGCAATATATCTTATCTCTTATCTAGAAGATATAAATATACATACCGAAACAGAATGTTGTTACTGCCAAGAGAAGATCCATCAAAACCTTTCAACAGGAAAATTCTCACACCGAAGCTAATAAGAACCAGCTGTTTCATCAACCTCAAAACGGAACCCATTTTCAGTTTTCCAAGCCCTCACCCCATGCAAGACCAAAGATAAATTCCACAAACTTCTTTGTGGAAGGCTCAGTGAAACAAATATTATTAATAAGATGGGGTTCTTTTTGTTAAGAGTTCCATTTACCTAATATAGAAGGACCTTGCTTAAAGACCACTTGTTCAGTGACCATTCAAATAAGTAGTACTTATGACTGGCCCTTGAAATTTCAGCCATTGAAGCACCCTTGCAGCCACATAATCCTGATCTGCAACCTTTTCTGCTGGCTTCCCACAAGCAAAGTCAATAGGGAAGTTAACAGGAAATCTGAAGCCACAATCCCATGAGATTGTTGCTTAATAACCCTTGCAATCCTTGTTTAACTACGGCAATCTGATATATGACATCACACTTTACAATTGCATGACTAAGTGACATAAATGCTGATCCAATTACCATAATTGTGAGGACTACCTATATGCTAACAGCAAACAAACCCATAGGTAACTTTGCATGAAGTATGAACACTGCCATTGAATGAGACCCCTCAAATCTGCTATAGGGAAATCCAGGGTCCCATCCTCCCAACCCCAATTTTTAGGCTGAGAAATAATCCAAGATCAAAACTACAGTTCATGGCTGAGTGGGACATAAGTCTGGATCTCCCCAGTTCTAATTTGATACCAGACTAACCCTCAGAATGACAGCAACAAGACAGCATATATTTTCTTGAGCTCAGGCTCATGCTCTTCCAGGTGGAGTGCAATTCATATAATTAGGTGTAGTAAATTTCAATTTTTTAAAAAATAAGATAGTGCTTTTCTTAAAATAATAAATCCTGAACCTTGATGATATGTGCACTTGTACTTCTACGACACATCCAAAAGGATATCATAGCCGAAACGAATCACATCGCTCAGTTTTAGTGTGATGTACTTCTGGTCAGGGATTCGTATGTCATTCACAAAAGTCTATGGAAAAGAAAGACAAAAAATATAATTCAGGTGGCATGTGAGGAGGAGGAAGTTAGTGTGGAGACAATTAGAGAGGAAACTGTCTTTAGCTTTACAAAATCTCTGTCTCTCCTCTGCCAATCAACTGGTACCGCTTTCCTTCCCACATACAATTTACCATCATTTGGTACTTGGTTGATGGGTCCCTTTCTCCTGTTGCTGAAAACAGCTTCAACAAGAGACACTGATAATTGCATTTCAAAAAAAAAACCAACAGGCAACCCCCTTTTGTCAGCCAAACAAACCATTTGACAGAGCAACTGAGGCAATACCACAAGGTTATTTTTCCAAACCATAAAAGCTCCCTTATTGCATTTTCTGGGCTAAAGAACAAGCCTTCTAAAACTTCAAAGGAGAAACTTCACAAACTTAACCTATACTTTTAAAAGCATTTAAAAACATATGATATCAGTAATCTTTATAACAGATACAAATTTATAACAGGCTGGTTAGGATTATCCACATAGTGAAGACAGGAAAGAGGGCCCCAGAAAGGAACAGCTACTTGTCTTAATCCATGGCTGAAAAGAATTTGGACCAAGCATCTCTTCCTTAACCACTAGATAACAGTACTGAAAATGCTTAAATTTATTCCTAAACAATTGCAAGAAATAGATACTGCATGTCATGGTACATCTCAAAGCCACCGAGACTTAAGTATGATAAATATAGAGAACTGTCTTCATGCAGACTTGCACTATACTAAAGATTTGTCTGTCAAGCCAGGTAACATGATACGCCAGGCTACATGTGCTTTTTGTGTTTGATTCCAACTCTGTCCACAATTGCTGAAAACTGATGACATGGTTTTTTTCCACTTTCAGAGAGGCAACATATTAAAAACAAGTAGTGAACACTACTCAAAAAAGATTTAATTTTGTTCAGAAAATAAAAAGCTGCCCAGAGTCTCTTTGGTTGTGAGATGGGTGACATAAAAAGTTATAAATAAGTAAGTCCTACCTAACAATTAAAAAATAAAGATCTGACAAAGCCTTGAGTGCAACACAGCTATGACCACTATGTATCACTTCCCATCTACTGTACCTCTCATCATACTCCCATCTTTAAACTTTATTACTGTCAAAGACGAGCTCTAAAATACTGTCCCATCTCAGTTTCAACAGTTGAAGCACTTTCAACAGCTTAAAGTAATTATTCCTTCTCTTCACAATACTTTACTAAAAAATATACTTTATTTTTGGCACCAGGGTGCTGCACCCAAACATTTATCAATGATGTAAGATTCACTGAGAGGCATCACCAGTGTTGCAAAACGTGTCAGACAATCTAAGAGGACTGCAAAAGAGGGGTATTTGGAAATCCATCCAACTGAAGAATTTGCAACCAGTTATACTGTATGGATACTGACAGCCAGTGTACATCAATGGCTTTATTCCTCCTTGATAGCTAAATCAAGAAATACTCTGCAATTTGATAAGCCAACTATAATAGATAACTGCTACTCTTCAATAAATGGGATTGTTCGCAAAATGTTTTCAGATGCCAGATTCTAAATGAGATCCAAACTTTTAAGTAAAAACTACCCTGGGGTCCAGGAAGACAAATGCAGGCAGAGAACACGATCTTTTTATTTTTTGGCTGATATTAATTTAACATGATTGGAAACAGGCAAGTCATGGCAAGAAAAACAGCTTTATTTGGACCAGAATACACAAAACTAGAAAATGTTGAACACTGTCAATGTTTTACAGATGGGCCTTGGGCAGCAACCAGGCCCAGGAAATTATCTGCAGCCAGGCCTTCAGAGGTGGTGCAAACTTAAACTTCATATGAGCCTGTTTTAAAAGTGTGGGTGGGAAAGAGAAATGTCAAGCAAAAGGCTCCCTCCAGAGAACTTTTTAACTATCTCACCATGATTGCAGTCAAGAGACATTGCCTATCAACAAACACCTAGTGCAGATACAGTATTCCTCCTCTCCCTTCAACTAAAAGATGCAGCTCATGCAATCTATTTCACCTGCCTTCCTCTGTCCACAGGAATTTATTATTGTTATTATTGTCATGCCGAGCTGGGAATTATCCATGTCCCACAATAGCATCTGTACTATTTTCTATACTATATTTCACTAACCCTGATTATGTCCCGTTTGCAGTTCAAATTACGGGCTAGAACTGAGTCTCAGGCATAGTGGATTTGATTTAAATCAAGTCGATTTAAATCCTAATTTTTAAAAAGCAACTGTCATCTCTATTCGGCAGGGGCTCCTCCTCTGACCCATTGTTGACTCACCGACAGTCCCACTACTGCAGAATATATGTCCTCATGCTACATAACTAAACTCCATTTCACACTGAATAAACTAAATTATGAATGCATCTTAAATAGAAAACGATATATAGATTTTTACTCCAAAAGCATTTTATTAAAAAAAATCCAATTTAAATTTTAAAAATCTGATTTAAATAAAAAAATCTTATTTAAATTTAAAAAAATCCTTTTTAAAAATAACCGTCAATTTTTATCCACGCTGGTCTCAGGCCAATCTTTTTCCTGCTCCTTTAACTTGGGAGATATGCGTAAGAGTGTGGTTCAATGCGCTGCTTCTTTGTAGATTTTTTTTCTGTTCTTCCTTTGCAGAAACAGACTTCAAAAAGAAACTGGAACATTAAGACCAAGATGAAACTGCCTCTTTCTCACTAAACGTGGGTGGCTTTGCAGAGCAAATAGATGCTCACTGCCTCTCCCTAAGTCCATCTTTTTCATGGACTGCACGTTCTGTACCAACTATAGCATCTGGAACATCTGGTAGTCACTTTCTCCCCACACTGCAGACATTTTATCCTGTTCCTCATGATTGTTCAATGCAATGGCGCAGTATCCTCTTAAAACAAAGGAAAAGGTAAGGAACACGATATGTCTGGGACACAATGGAGACTTTTAAGATTATACTGAACCATACATATCACTGACTGGTGCCTGAATCTGCTGGCACTTGTAACTCAGGGAGGAAAAGTTTTCTCCCTTTTTTCCCTCTTCATGATGGGAGACTGAAGAGATGGCAGCTACTAAGCCTCTAAGGAGCACCGCCACTGCTGATTCACCATCTGCTTTCAACCATTCACCTCTGTAAATATCTGAAGTAACTCTCCCCAACCCAATTCTTTCATAAACTAAAATCTCCCTGGTCAGGAGATTATGGCCAATAGTAATATGCAAAATAATCAGATCTAGCTCTAAATATGCAGTACAGTAAGAGATAATGCAATGCTTCAGATTCAAAAGCAAAAACGTGTTTTTAAGCTCATGTCAGCTCATTGTTAAGCTCATTGTGACAGTTTTTAAAAGCAAATATATATTTTCCTGGACTGAACTGCTGTTGCAGCTTCAGAGGGCAGACATGCAATCCCAGAAAACAATGCAGATATTTAGGAATTCCTGTCAATTATGTGAGCTTCCATGGTTGAAGCAAGTTTTTCCCTTCAAATCCAATGCAATGTTTAGTCCTCCAAAATGAGATATTTCTAGTAGATATTATTTTCATTAATTCCTTATAGTCCCACTTCATCTTGACTTCTACTTTGGATGACGAATTCTTACTCTCTTAATGATCACCTTGAAATAGCAAATCCCTACACCTACAAGCCAAGAAAATAAATTTATTTGGCACCAACAAGAAAACTATAAAGGTCAGGATAAGATTACTTTACTTTCCAAAGTGTAATTGTCAAGCAGGCACAAACATTGCAAAGCAGTGCTATCTACTTCAGGTTATGCCAGATGCACAAGAAAAATGTGATCTGCTGTAGCAGTATTCATCAATCTGACAAGTTTGTTGCTTTCAACAATCATAATTTGCAATCTAAAAGAACTTTAGAACTGAAGTCAGCACAAAATGCTAAGACAGGAAAGGCTGCTTACAATACCTAAAAGACACTGCGATAGCCAAGGATATCAACAAAGACATGATCTCCAAATGAAAGAGGTAACAAGGATCTTGCTTTCCCAAATTAGATACTGGGGATATACCCTAAGCCTTTGCTCTTGTGTGCCTAATAAGCCTGCAACAATCTTGTCATGCACAAATATACTGAATCGTAACACTAATCTATTAGCATTTTACAATGATTCCTCCAGCTTGCAAATGTCAGAAATTAACCTATTGGGGTTTTTTTGTGCAAACAGCATGGTTTTGACTACAAAGTTGAACTCTTCCCTCAAAAGATGTCATTCATTCCTCAAATTGCTTGGATCTACTTGGATCAACTAAAAGTATTACAATGGACTCTATGTGGAGTTACCCCAAAGACTGGCCAGAAGCAAGAATTACCCTGCTAATCAGAACATGGAAACATGACCAGATCATTGATTGCTTAATAGGCTTGGTTCAAAATGTTAAAGCTCTAATTGGATATCTATCTTATAAACCCTATTTAATATCAGAAGCTGTTCTAAGAATACCTCACTTGCAGAAGCAGGCAAAGGAAATGGTCTTTCCATGCACATGTTGCTTCCAAACTATTGTGATTCTGGATTTATAACTGGTCTCAATTCATGCAGCTTCTTCTTCATTTGGGGCTGGGGGTGGTGAGAGAGATCATTTTAATACAAATATACAAGTTGTTAAAATTCTCCTGACACTTCTTTATCTTGAAACAGAACCTTTTCCCTTTTTATGTACAATGCACCAAACTAAGTGCCTCATGCAGTCCATCAATTTGTTTCAAGGGGAATAAGATTCCCCACAAATAGCCTAAAGTTCTCAAATATACAGTAGGTCCTAAGATTATCGTACGTATCAATAAGATGCCTGCTGGACAAATCCAGTGGTCATTTAATCCAGGAAGCCATCACACAGTTGCTTCAGAAACAAACGGGATCTGATTGAGGCAGATTCTCTTGAGCTGATTAGTACATTTCCTCAGCAGTGCTTCATGCAAGGGAATCCTGGCAATTCTCAATGCCATGAGGTGATGTCACCCTCAATGTCACCTCAGTCTTGTTCACAATGTCGAAAGACAGTGAATGTCAGTGAGAGTTTCAGAGATGGAAAACCTACAGGCCCTGACTCCCTTATTCCTTTCCATTGGCCTTAGATTATGTTTTCCCATAATTTGGGGTAGGGAAAAAAGTATAGTGGATGATCTTAAAAAAGATTACTGTAATCTGAGCAAACAAGAAAACCTTTCTTCAAAGTGGAAGGGAGGAAAGGAGAGAAAGAAACCTGAAAATCTTTGATTTTCAGCTCTGAGGCTGTTGCGCATTCTGAAGTTTTTCACATTGGGCTTTGAGGCACTTAAAAGAAACCTCCATTATGGTGTTATTTTCATCTGTTCTACATGTTATTCTTGACTGCTGGCTGCCTCATGAAAAAAAGGCATAATTCCAATGATAATCCTCTTGTACCTTTCAACTAATGAACATGCAATAAAGGAGGCAGATAAATTATTATTGAAATATCCAAATAATGATTTTACGTTACTTGTTTTGTACAAAAAGAAAACTGTAAAACTTAGTTTTTTTTAAATTAAGTTTTAGTGTTGTTCTTATGTCATTCTGAAGTTTATCCTAAACAGCAAACAACCTGAACAAGGACAAAGGTAACATTTACATATATTCCATATGAGTCATTTGTTTCATACCCTACTCTAAATTCAATACTTGTATTTCAAGTACACAAATCCACAAAATATCTCTTCCCCAGCTCCAGATTCAATACTCCAGACTGAATAGCCACATTCTTTAACAAGGAATTATAAACTCAAGTGAATAATTCTGGGTCAGCTTCCTATTAACAGCAGTATCTACTATTGCTTCTGTTATCAGAACAATGTGTGGTTTTTCCTAAAACAGCATATTTCTCCTGGCAGATATCCTCATTTGGTCAAAGCTCAGATTTTCTAGTTTGGTAACTTTTAGGTAAAATCACTCTTATTCATCACTGGAAATCATCCAATACAGTGATATTATTTACCAGCAAAGCTGGCTGGGGAATTCTGGGAGTTGAAGTCCAAACACCTTAAAATCTCAAGGTTGAGAAATACTGAGATATGTTATAATAAAACTCTCCAAATTCTTTAATGGCCTGGTTTGTACATAATGCTGAGCCCTAGATTTAGGAATCATGCTAAGTCAGAAACAAGCTAGGTGTAAAAATGTAAGTTTGACTCAAAAAAGGAAGAGGTGAATGCCAAGCTATTATTATTTATTTATTTAATCATTTATTTAATCAAATTTATATACCGACCCACTCTCCCTAAGGACTCGGGGCGGTTAACAGTCGATAAAAACATAAATGGAAAAGTACAAAAATACAATTTAAAATCAATTAAAACAATTAAACAAAGGCCAGATTAAA